>PISW01001023.1:0-124864 GCA_004023785.1 Mungos mungo | reverse complement strand
GCACGAGCCCGCACCTGCCGGGGGCCTGCGTGCAGGCTGTTCCCTCAGCCCAGGTGCTCCATCCCCCGCTTGAGCCACATGGCTCGCGGCTCGCCTTGGGTCAGACCATCTCCCGGGAGGTCTGATGTGCTTGCCCCGCCTGGCCTGGCCTGGCCTGGCCTGGCTCTACTTTCCCGGGTAGGTGCTTGCTATTCACGGTCTTATCCGCCCACCAGAGCTAGCGGCCAGGAGACGAGGAGATGGGTCTCCTTAGGACTCCAGCAGGTAATTTCCAGCACACATAGCAGGTGCTCAGTCAGTACTGGTTGAAAGTGTCAAGACTTTGCCTGTGGGGTGGGGGGTGGAGTGTTGCAGGAGGGAGGCCGCCTGCGAGGCAGGTTGTTGGGGCTGGACCTTCCTGAGGCCTGGGATAGAGGGGCCAGACCGCACCACCTCCAAGACAACTGTTTACCCTCCACTTGGCCAGGCCTCAGGATGGGGGGCCCTGAAGCCCCTCTTCCCTCCCACCCATGGGACTGCCCCAGCTGCAGCACTTCCGCTCAACTCCCCGTCCCTGGGGGCCTCGGGCTCGCAGGGCCAGGGGCTGGGGGAGGCCGGGGCGCTAACAGAGGAAGCCTGCGGTTGGAAAAAAGCAGGTGGGGGGGGGGGCAGTGGCAGAGGGGGGAGGGGTGCCGGGTTTCAAGCGGGCCTCCTCTTTGCCCCAGGCCCTCTCTGCCTGGGTTCCAGGGCTGCAGCAGGCTCAGTGCCCAGGTCCCAGGTTCCAAGCAGAGCAGGTGAGAGGGTCCAGCAAAGGTTCCTGAAGAGCATCTAGGCCTGGAGTGGGGCGCTAGGGGCACACCCTGAATCCCAGGGAGGCCCAGCGGTGTGGTGAGGGGAGAGGAAGGCCCAGGTTCTGGCCCATGCTTGCCCTGGGTCTCCTGCCTCTGCCCTGGACTGGCTGCTTCTGCCCCTGGGCCCCAATCGTGGTGGTGGTGGGGGGGGTCCTCCCTTAGCTCCCAGGGCCCAGACATTCCAGCCCCGACCTGTCGCCCCCACCGCAGGACCCCGTGGGCTCCCGTGCTCACCATCAGTCCGCCGACCTCAGTGCTCGGGCGCCCACCGCCAGCTCTGGCTGTGCTGAGTGGAAGTGAGCTCCGGCGCGCTCAGCTGCAGCCGGGGGTTACTCGATGCTTCCGCTTCCTGCCCACAACACCCCACCCAGCACTCCCTGCCATTGTCCCCTGGTGGGGGCCTTGGGCCTCTTGGGACCACCCAACCTACCCTGAGAGCCTCATAGGCCTCTCAGCGGGTGACGCTGGGGTTGTGACCAGGCCTCCAAAAAGAGGAACAGCACCGGCTCAAAGCGGGACACGGTCCTGGTGTCCACAGGTCTGTGACCTCAGTTTCTCTACTTGGCAGGATTCGGGGCAGCGCTGGCTGTGGGGGATGCTCGTGGCCCCCAGGCCTCCCTCGTAGCTGTGATCCCACAGGCCTCATTTGTCCCCAGCCCTCCAGACTTTCTTTCCCAGCCCTACCCTTAGCAGAAAGGCAAACCTGGCTTTTAGAAAGAGAATTTTATTTGGAATGAAAATATAGAGCCTGTCCCTCCCACTTACTTGGGACGGAGCAGGGAGCTGGGGGGAGATGGTCCCTCAGAGTATAAGCTTGCCTTGGTACAAAAACCCTCCACAGTAACGGTGACAAGAGCCAGGGGGTGGCTCGAGCCTGTGCCCACGGGAGGTCGGGGTGTGGGCTGCCCCTGAACCTGCCCAGGAAGCCCCGAGCAGGGGCAGGAGGCAGCCAGCTGGCGGGACTTGCCAGCAGAGGCTGGGTGAGAAGGGAGTGGAGGAGGAGGAGGAGGAGGCGAGGGGGAGTGGCACCCCTGGGCCTATGGTCCTAGGCATCCCCGTTCTCCACTCGGCCAAGCTGCTCCTCCAGGCGGCCAATGCGCTCCCCCTGCTCCTTGACCAGCGCCCTCAGTGCCCGGAGCTCCTGCATCACCTCCTCCAGCTTCCCAGCCTCCTGCAGGGACATAGGGTCATAGGGTCACAGAGCGGCACAGAGAGGCAGCCCCCCCCCCACCCCCAACCTACCAGGCAGGGGCCTGAGCGAGACACACAGCCAGCAAATGGTTCAGGCACACACACGGCAGCCCAGGGCAGCACCCGGGGCTTCCCAACGCCACCCCGACTGCGAGGCACGTACCCCAGCTCCGGCGAGGCTGCCGATGGGGGCGGTGTGAGCGGAGGCTGTGGATGCGGAGGCCCCCGGGCGGGCCGAGCTGGGGGCCGCTGCGGGCCGGCTGTCAGATAACACGTTGCGCCGGCTGACCTTCAGGTCCCGCTGCTTGCTGGGCACGTAGGCCTCCCGCAGGGAGATGAGGATGGGGTTGGCATCCCGCCCGCTCACCCACTCCTCTGCCTCCAGGGCCGCCTCGGGCCCGGCCGTGTCAGGGTATAGATCGTCCTGGAAGAGGTCCGACTGGGCACGGGGCGGGGGAGGTCGGGATCAGCTGGGGGCCCAGGGCCTCTTGTCTGGACCCTGGGCAGCCAACCCCTTCATCACTGTCTTGGCCTCTAAACCTGTGCCCTGTCAACCCAGCCTCCGATGTCATTGCACTTCCCTTCAGGATACGCCAACGGCTCCCTCACAAGCCTTCCCGACACTAAGCAGGGGTCAGGCACGTGGTTGCAGGGGATTCTGGGAGCCCTGTCAGCCTCGCTCAGGGCTCTGCTCCCTGGGACGTGCCTTGCATGCAGAACGCACTAGGTGGAAAAGGACGAGCTTGTCCAAGGCTCCCGGCCGGACATCTGAGGTTGGGCCACAGGGCGTGACGCCCTCCTCACCCGAGTCTCCACTGCAGCCAGACTCGCGCCCGCTCTCCGATCTCGCCTCTCTTCCCTCGGCCTGGCCGATGCCTGTGTTGGAGGGCCTCACCCTAGCCATGCTGCTGGTCCTGCGTTGCCTACTACAGGGAGCCCTCCACGGCTGCCCGGCACCTGTCTGTCTCCTGTGGCTCTTCCAGAGCAGGGCCTCAGCTCACCCTGTCGCCTCCCTGCCTGTCCCGTCTGGCAAAGCCCAGCACCCGGCTGGGTACGACCAGCCCACTGACCACATCCACACTCAGCCAGGTCCCACCCATGGGCCTCACCCCGTCACCCCCGCGTGGCCTGTCTGCTGAGAAGGGAGCAAGTGGGCAGGGGAGCAGGTGGCCTCACCTTTCTTGGCACAGTCATGACAATGGGCTCACACTTGCGTTCATGCAGTTTGTAGAACCTGGGAAAGGGAGGGGAGGAGGAGCCATGGGTGGAGCCTCCCGGTCGCCTGGCTCCCTTAGCCCCCTGCACTCTCCGCTTCCAGGCCTCGCCCAGCCCCTCTACACCACACTCTGACCTCTGACCCTAGCCCTGCTGTGGGCCAGTTCCTGCTCTGGGCGGCCTCCGGAGATCTGATCTTTCACCCTGGACGGCCATGGGCCTGGCCTCCGCCGCTGGAGCCAACTCATCCCTCTGCAGCCAGAGGCCACCGGGGAGGCCCTTCTTACCGGGCGATCTCACACTTGCTGACCTCCAAGCCCCTCTTGGGCATGCTGCCCATGCCCCTCTGGGGCTCTTTGCTGGTAAATGTGTTCAGGAAGTGGATGTAGGGGGGCTCATCCGTGATCTCAAAGTACCGGATGCTGGAGTCACCCTGTGGCGGGGGAGGGGCCGGGTCAGCACTCAGGCAGGAGCCTTCTTCCCTGCCCCCGCGCCGCCTGCCTAGCCCCACCTTGCCGCACACGTAGACCACGTTGGTGTCCGGGTCGTAGAAGGGCAGCAGGGCCCCGTTGCTCGAGTCCAGCTCCTGCAGGGCCATGGGCTCCTCAAGGTTCTCCTGAAACGTGGGGTGCAGGGGGCAGTCAGGCCAGGATCTTCCCGCCCCTCTCGTCACCATCCCAGCCCCCCATGAGGACGGGCCCCAGGCCACCTCCCATGCCAGCTGGCACTGCCCCCACCATGCCAGATGGGCTCTCTCCCACCCTCCTGCATCCGCTCCACTCCCAGGGTCTCACTTTCCTAGCCTACTTCGGGCCTCTGGTCTACTCCCAGGCCACGGAGCCAGTGCTGATGCTGAGACCATCCCTACCACGTGGGGGCTGGGGGCGCCAGGCAGCACTAGCTCCCGTCTCAGAGGGGCCTGTGGCGGTCACTCTACGGAAGCACAGGGCTGTGGGACAGCCCTTCAGGGCAAGGGCTGGGGGACTTCCTGGAGGAGGGGGCCTCTGTACTGAGCCCTGAAGGGCAGCCAGGTGGGAACAGGCAAGCAAAGGAAGGAATGGCCTTACAGTTGGCGAGAATAATGTTGGCTGAGACCCGGAGGGAGCTGGGGGGCCGTGGGGGGACTGGAGAGCAAGGGGCCTTCAAAGAGAGAAGAGGCTGGCAGGGTGCCAGGTCCCGAGAGCCTCAGGTGCCAGGCTGAGAACCTGGGAACCACAGGCCTCTCTCCTGACTCCTGCCCTCCTCGCCCGGGGTGGGGCCCAAGTCTTGATCCAGCCTGTCCCCTCAGGCGGGCTGCGGCCACTCACCGGGTCCCACAGCGCCAGCTGCCGCTCGCTCATGCGGCTGAAGCCCGTGGTGAACACCTTGCCATCCGCCAGGAAGATGGCCCGCATGGGACGGGCCCCCTCGTGTGCCCTCTCCCTCTCCTGCCCGGGGGACAGAGCGGTCAGCGCAGCGCCCCGACAGAGCCCCTCGGCCTGTCCACTGCCCTCCTCGCCCCCCGGGGCCACGTACCGCCACCAGGGTGCCCCGGCGGGGGTCGATGATGCGCACACTTTTGTCCTTGCACGCGGAGCAGAAGAGGCTGCCGTTGCGGCTCCAGCTGACGTTGTAGATGAGGTCGGGGTGCAGGCTGTCCAGGCGGTACAGTTCCTCCGCCGTGCCCACATTCCAGATGAGCACCACGTTGTCACAGCCTGCCAGGCAGGGGGCCATTAGCCCACCAGGCTGGCTGCCACCACCCTCCCGGGACCAGAGCTGGCCTCTTGACCTCTGTGGTCAGATGGGCCCGGGAGAGGATATGGGCTCTGGAACTGTGCGTAGAGAGGGGCAGGGGGGTGGGGTGAGGGGGTGGAGAGTGCACACCTGCACTGAGCAGCACGTTGCGGGCAGTGGGGTGCCAGGTGACGATGCCCACTCGCTTGGTGTGCCCCTCCAGCACCACGACCGGCTCGGTCAGCGGGGAGGCCAGCCCGTTCTCTGGGATCTGCCACACCTGCGGGAGGGGTGGGGACGCCCGCTGAGGCCTCCGCTCGGCCCCTTCTGCCAGCAGCCTCAAGCCACACCTGTGACCGGGGCCCAACCACAGCCCCGCGCCTCACCATAACGGTACAGTCCTCTGAGCCACTGGCGATGACTTCGTCATTGTGGGGACACCAGTCAATGTCCAGGACGGGTCCCGTGTGTCCACACACCGTCGGGTAGGCCTTGTCGATGCGGCCCGTCTGCGGGCATGAGAGGGGCAGTCAAGGTGAGCAGGAAATGTTTGGTGCCTTTGACCCTGACTCGGTGGCCATAAAAAACTTTCTCCGTCTGTGCTAACACCACGCAGGCAATAAATGGAGGTTATGACACCTGCCCAACAGCGCGGGGATGGGCGAGACACGGAGCGGCCGGCCGGCAGGTGTGGCCAGGTCTCCAGTCCTTCCCCCAGCCCTGAGGGGGCCCACCTTGCTTAGGGGGAGCACCAGGAAGGCACCCCCGCCGCTGGCCTCCACGATCACCGCCAGGAACTTGGGGTTGACTGCGCAGAAGGTGCTGTCCCAGGTGACACGGGACACTCGAATGTCTTCATAGCACTGGTCGTTCTTGACCGGCTGTCCGAACACATGCCGGAATTTGCTCTGCCGAACCACTTTGCGGAAGGACATGTCTGCAGCGGGGAGAGGCCTTGATCAGCCCTCACCCACCCCAACAGCCCCCACCCCTCCCAGGGCTGCATGCAGGGCGGTGGGGAGGATGCAACCAGGGGCCTGGTCATAACCCTCTTGGCTTTCCGTTTCCCCAGTTACGTAATGGGGTCACAGGGGCAGACCCTGCCTGCCACCCCCAAGGTGGCATCTGAGGGGGGGGGGTAAATGCACTGACCGAGGCCCACACTGCTGAGTCGGGAGGGGCTTTGCAGGACCCTACCCAGGCCCCTCCCTGCCTCTGGTATGTGTGCGGGGAAGTGGGCGGTGCCAGAGCAGGGCAGCTTAGCTCCTCGGAGGCTCCTAGTCACTTGGAAGCAGGCTCCTTCCAGCCCAGGATTTGGAAGTTGGGTGATGGGTTGGACAGACACAGGAGGCAGGAAAGTCCTCTGTGCAACCGCACTGCACTTGCCCCGGTTCCGAGCCCCAGGGAATGTGCAGTGCCTGCAGGAATGTGCAGGGAGCTGCAGGGAGCCCCAGGCCGGCCCAGGGGGCCTGGCAGGACGGGGCGGGGAGGGGGGGGTCAGGCCGCCGCTCTCGGCCGCAGAGCATCCCAGGGCGCCTTCGGAGCGGGGTCCAAGGTGAACTATGAAGGGGACAGGCTGGGTAGCCACAGGGAGTGGGGACAGGGGGGGGGGGGTCCCGCAGAGGGGAAAAGCCCCTCGGCCTCGCGACCCCCCACCCCAGCCTCCTGCAGCTCCGCCCCCGCAGCCCAGCCCGGCCCCCTGCCCGCGACCCCAGCCCCGGCCCGCCGCGCTCACCGGGGACGCCGGGGACTGCGGCACCGGCCTCGGGCGGCTCCGGATCCCGGCCTCTGGGAAGCAGGAAGCGGGAATCAGGAAGTGACAGAGGAGCCGGGGGCAGGGGGCGGGGGGGCGGGGCGGGGGCTCGCGGGGGCGGGGCCGAGGTCACGCGCGGAGGGGCGGGGCGGGAGACTGCGAGCCGCCCCTGGAGGCCTGGAGCGCGCGGGCAACGGGGGCTCAGGGGCGGGGCCTGGGCGAGCCCCGCCCCTCAGGCACGGGACCCCTCTAGGACCAAGGGCAGGGGTTGGGGTGGGGCCAGAGGGGCTGCAGGTGCGAGGTGCTGCCCGCCCGCGCCCCTTCCCGGTCTTGCTCCTTCAGCGGAGCCTCAGGAAGGAGTACGAAGATGGGGGGCCGCCAGCCAGTCCCACTCCCCGTCCCGGTGCATTCTCTCCAAAATGCAGTATCTAGGCTGACAGCATATCCACGTGCCTCTCTTTCAAGGTTACGGAAGGACACGCTCTTGATGAACAATGTAAACACAACAGCGGGGTTCATAAAGGGGCAAGTGGAAGGCGCCAGCCCACCCATTCCTTCCCCCGAGCACCCCTGGGGCCTGCGGGCCTCCTTATTAAAAATAGAAACGGGGACAAGCCCCCTACCACATCCCTCAGCCCTTCCTTTTCTCCTCGACCATCTCCCATGGAGGCCTGGTGGTCTGTCTGCAGATGTCTCCCTTCCCCAGCTAGCTCCTGTGACAGGGGCTCAGACTGGCCTCCCCAGATCTACCCCATCCCTGTCCGTGTCCGTCCCTGGGGAGGGGGGGGATTAAGGTGTCCCTGTAGGTTCCACAGGAAGAATCTGCCCCCTCTGCCTGGGGCTGGTGTCCCCAGGGCACTGGCCACGTCCCTCCTTCCTTCCTTGAGAACCTGACCATCAACCCTGGGTCACCTTTTTCTTTTTTTTCCCAGAGAAATGGGGGGTAGGTGGGAAGAGGAGGAAAGAGCAAAGCCAGAAGGGGTCTTTTCTGGGGCTGCAGGAGGCCCCCCCTTGTGGCTCATTTCCTACTCACTCCTTTCCTCCCCGGTGAGGAACCGGCTCGGAGAGGAGGGGTGCCTGCCCCGGGTCACCCCACCAAGACTGAGTTTCCATCTATTTGGCTCCAAAGTCCTTGCTTTTCCCTTTGTTCCGTAAACCCTGGGGCAGGCGGACCCTTCCAAAAAAGGACAGGAATGAGGGTGTTTTGGAAGAGGGAATGCCACTTAAGCCTCTCTCTCCACTGCGCCCTCCAGGCAGCAGCCAGGGGTCTGTCTAAAGCCCAACTCACACCCCGCACCCTAAATGGCCCTTCACTCCTCATAGTCACTCTTGAAATAACATCCACAGCTACTGCGGTCCCCTCGTCCCCCTCCCCCATTCATTACCTTCCTCTGTCCTCTCTGTGGCCCAGTGACAGTCCTCCTGTCCCTGAAACAAACCATCTTCCTTCCCTCTCCAGGGCCAGGGTCATTCCGTTCACGCCATCTGCAAACTTCCCCCAGATTGTGAAAAGGCTCCATCCCTCACTTCCTCCAGGGCTCTGCCCAAATGCTGCCTTCTCACGGCCCCCCCCCCCAACCCCCTCGCCGGTGGCTCTCTGCCCCTCGCTTGTTCCCCCTGCACCCTTCTGCTGTTACGTTGTAGAATTATTTGTGTATTTGCTTTTTGTCTGCCTCATCCCCCCGGAAGTCAGCAAGGGCAGCTCCTGTCTTGTTTCCCACTGGCGCTCAGCGTGTGTTCGTGTACGCTGAATGAATGAACGAACCGCAGTCCTGAATGTAGAATCGACAAGGTTCGTATTCACAGCTCTCAGAATAAATCTTCCGTGAGGGGTACCTCTCACCTGGAGAAGGGGTGAGTCTCCCAGAGGGCAACAGGAGCCCAGCCCCATGGGGGTGTTAGGGGTGAGGTAGATGGACTGTGGAACGTCAGGGATGAGCCCTCCTTTCAACCTCAGCCGCCTTGGGTGTGCATCTTTCCTCCAGCACAAAACACGCTCTGAGGGTCACCAGGAGAACTCCTCTTTATCCCACAAAACCCCTCCTGCCACTGCCCTGTCTCCTGGATCGCAATTACCCATTATGGGTGAGAGTCCGCCTGAGGGACCTCGGAGACGGGGCTGGCCCACTCTCCAAACTGCTGGGCTTGGGGTGGGGACAAGGTTGATGGCAGGTGGCTGGCATGGGGGTCTGAGTGCCTGATCTGCCTGCCATGTTGAAAAAGCTTTGGGACCGCCATCTGGGAGAAGGAGGAGGGGCACTGCAAGTCCTGGCCGGCCCTGTCTCCAGGGAGTGTGTGCCCTCAAGGTGGGTGAGTGTGAAAGCATTTCTTGCAGAGAGGGAGGCAGTATGGGGGGCAGGCAAGGCCTAGTGGGCAAGATGCTGCCACCACGTGGGCTCTGGCCTGTGGGTCAGTGCTGGTCCCAGGCCCGGGTGAGGCTTGGGGATGCCCCCTGGCATAATTAAACCAATGGCTAACAATGATTAAGCACTTACTCAAGGATCCAAGTACTTCACGGGATCAATGCTCCTAGGAAATGGGAACCATTGTTATGATCCCCATTTTACAGAGGAGGAAACTGAGTCCCAAGGAAGCCAAGAGCCTTGCTGAAGATCACACAGCCGATGAGTGGTGAGGCTGGGATTCAAAAAACCCCTGAGAGGCACCAGAGGCCATGCCGCTCACCCCACCCATGTGTCTCCGGAACGGAAGGCTGGCCGGAAAGTCACCTAGCAAGTGCTCGATAAATATTTGCTGAAGGACTGAATTCAACAAATCCGTGCCCGTTCAGAAATGTCTGAACAGTGTCCACGGTTCCTCCAGCAGGATATACTATAATTATGCCCTTGGCATCGCCACGGCCACGGCCACGGCCACGGCCACCATTCAGCCAGCTCCCCTGGGCTCAGTTAATGATAGCAGCAGCCCTTGCAAGAAGAGCATGACCATCCCATTGTACAGTGGAGGAAATCGAGGTGAAGAGGGAGCTGGCAACCAGACCCCAGATCTGCCCGCATCTCTCCGGACCGTCCGCACAGCCTGCTGCCGCCTTTTAAAAATAGAGCACCCCACAAGGGTAGCACTTAAGTGCCTGCTGTTTACACCTGCCGGTTAGGGCGTCTCTCTGCTGCTACAGGTCACAACGCTGAGCTACCGGGAAAGGACTCGGGAGGAGGTTAAAAGGGGAAAGGGTTCAGGATTTTAGAACACAGGGGGTGGAGAGCAAGCCAGCAGGGGGTTGGTGGAGAAGAGTGAGGGGGAAGAAGGGAAGTAGGGTGAGGGGTTCCGAATGAGATCTTTGGCACTTCCCAGTTTTTCTTGCAGAGTCTGCAGCTTGAGAGGGAAGAGGTTGACTCTGCTCCAGAGATGCTGTGTGACCTCCTGGGGGCCTGTACCCTTCTTGGAGCCACTGGTTCCCAGGGCTCTCTGCTTGGACATGGTCCCATCTCTGCATGTGGGCTGAGTGCATAGAAGGGGCTCCAGTGGAAGCAGGATGAGGACTCCATGCTTGCAGCCCCCCGTGGTGGGTGGAGGGGGGGCTGGAGGACACTCGTCGAACCCTGGAGTGGAGCAGACGCTCTGTCAGGCCATCTGGGCATCCGTGGCCCAGAACCCGTCACGGGCACGGCTGATCTGCCCCAAAGCTCACAGGGCCCCAGATGCCCAGGCCAAGGCAGCGCCTCCTCTCCTCTGTCTCCAGCCCCCTGCGGGGACATCCCTGGATGCCAGCGAATGGAGTACATTTGTTCACTGAGCCCCTACTGTGTGCCAGGCTCCTGCCATCACCAGAGCCTGATTGGAATCCAGGCTCGGTGGCTCTCGCCTCCGCTCCCACTGCCTGGCCAAGGGACGCCCCGCGCCAGGCTCGTTGCCTGTGGGGGGCGACGGCTGAGGACAGGGCTTGGCCGGGCCAGGCCAGCCTGCGCGGGCTCCTAGGACCCCCTAGGACCCCAGGTTCCTGCGGCTCTTGAATGCCTTCCTTGAATGCAGGGATTACCTCCTTCGGGTGACACAGGGAGGGGAGGACGGAGGAAGGGTTACGGGGAGGTCAGCTCAAGCGCAGGGAAGTCACCCCTGCTGGCTCTCTCCTGCAGGACTGAGGCTCAAGGGGAGAGGGGCAGTGGGGCGCAGGGGTGTCAGAGGGCAGAGCCGAGCGGCACCCTGCTGACTGACTGTTGGGCCGCTGTGTGTGGAGGGCAAGCCGGGAAAAACTGGGTCGGACCTGGGTAGGGACAAGACGATCACGACAGACTGCCTGGGACTTTTGGTGCTTCATTTTCACTTCCCCCAAGGCCTCCTCCGGCCCCAAGGGACTTGGTGGGGTTTTTTCCGTGATGACTTCCGCCACGGCTCCCCTCCTCTCTGACTGGCCGGTCCTCTGTCTCCCTCAAGCTCTTCCACTGCCTTGATGGGCCTGAGCTTTCCGGACCCTCACGTGGGGCCTGCTCCAGGGGCCTCCTCTGGGGGGACCCTGCTGGGGCCTTCTCCCTCAGTGTCAGGGGGCACAGCCGGGGCCTCGGGGGCTTCTGGGGCGGGGTCTGTGGAGGGGGCAGAAGAGGGCTCATCCCAGGGGCTGAGAGCAGGGCTGGACGCAGGTGCGGGGGTCTGGGCCTCAGGGCCCACTTGTGGCTGCGCCACAGAGTCCACATGGGGCTGGGACTCGCAGTTCACCCGGGGCTGAACTGAGGCGCTCAGCTGAGGCTGGATCCCAAAATCTGCCTGGGGCGGGGCCACAGGATCCGACTGAGGCTGCGCCGTGGGGTCCGCCTGGGGCGGGGCCATAGAATCCAACTGAGGCGGCGACGTGGGGTCCGCCTGGGGCGGCGCCACCAGATCCAACCGTGGCTCTGCCGTGGGGTCCGCCTGGGGCCGGGCCCCGGGATTCTCCGGGGGCCGGGCCGTGGGGCTCCCCTGGAGCTGGGCCCCAGCCATTGGCCCGGGAAGAGTCTGACTCCCAGGGTCCCCCGGGGCCTGCGGCTCGGCTGGTGTGAGGCTGCCGGGCCGCTCCTCACTCAGAGCTGCGGCGAAGGAGGAGAGCACGGCGCGCAGCAGGGCCCGCAGGTCGGCGCTGGCCAGGAGGCAGAGGAAGGGACTGAGGCAGCTGTCGAGAAGGATCAGGTAGTCGGAGTAGACCAGGGCTTCCCAGAGCAGGTAGCCGGGGTAGATGTCCCACAGGAAGGCCAAGTAGAGCAGCTGCGCCAGCTGGTAGGGCAGCCGCAGGACCACGTAGGCCGACAGTACGGTCTTGGCCACGCGGGCAAAGCCGTGGCAGGCGGGGGGCCGCGGCCGGGGCCGGCGGCAGGGGCCGCAGGCGGCAGCCTGCGTGAGCACGTGGCAGACGAGCAGCAGAAGGAAAGGCAGGAAGCCCCCCAGGACCTCGAGCATCCTCAGCGGCAGCTCCTCGCTGTCCCAGAAGTCCAGGCAGATGACCAGGTCCTGCCACCAGACGGCGGCCTCGGGGAACACCAGCCAGGGCACGCTGAAGAGCGTGGCCAGCACCCAGACCCCAGCGCAGACCCAGAGGGGCAGGCGGGCCGGGCGGTGCCCCGGGTACCAGTGTGGGCACAGCGCCAGCAGGCAGCGGTCCATGCTGAGGGCCGCCAGCAGGAAGAGGCCGGAGGAGTAGGACACGCCCCACAGGAAGTAGTAGAGGCGGCAGGCGGCCGTCCCCAGCGGCCAGTGCCCTCCGTGCTGGATCTCCAGGATCTGGAAGGCCGCCGCCGCCAGGAACAGAAAATCGGAGAGGGCCAGGCTGAGCAGCAGCAGGGCGAGCCGGGTGCCCGCTCCCTGCCGGGCCTGGGAGCCGGCCAGCCACGCCATGAGCCCATTGGCCGGCAGCCCCAGGAGCAGAAGGGCCACCAGGAAGACGGTGTCCCAGCCACCCTGGGGGTAGTAGTCTTCGTCGTCCAGCTCCGTGCGGGGCCCCTGGCCAGCGGCACCCAGGATGGCTTCCATAGCAGTGCTGCTGGCCACGGAGCGGGTGCCTGATGAATCACTGAAATCAGGAGGGATTGAGTGTGAGAGAGGCTGCCGGGTATCTCCAGGCAGGTCATTGTCCCTCTCTGAGCCATCGTCATCACCTTTTGGGCAATTAGCCTCTGCCCGAGACTTTGAATAGATGACCGTGCGTGGTCCTCAGACCATCCATTTTACAGGTGAGGAGAGGAAGGTTCAGAGGATCGGGGACTTGCCCCACGTCAGAGATAGGACCTGGGCCGGAACTGAAACTCTGACCTAACGACTCTGCCTCACAGAATCCCAGCGTGCCCAAGTGGGCTAACCCAGAGGCTTTTACACATATATAATGGCTAAACATATATATATATATATATATATATATATATATATATATATATATATGCTGTTTTATAAAGATGTCATATACACATCTTTTTTTAAAACTTGTTTTAATGTTTATTTATTTTTGAGAGAGAGAAACAGAGAGAGACAGAGGACTAGTGGGCGAGGGACAGAGAGAGGGACACAGAATCTGGAGCAGGCTCCAATTCTGAGCTGTCAGCACAGAGCCCGACGCGGGGCTTGAACCCACGAATCGTGAGACTGTGACCTGAGCCGAAGTCAGTCGCTTAACCAACTGAGCCATCCTTTAAATTTTTCAATGTTTTTAAATGTTTATTTCCTTTTAAGAGAGAGACAGAGTGAGCGTGGAGGAGAGGAGAGGCAGAGAGAGAGGGACACAGAATTGGAAGCAGGCTCCAGGCTCTGAGCTGTCCGCACAGAGCCCGACGTGGGACTCGAACTCACAAGCTGTGAGATCGTGCCCTGAGCCAGAGTCAGAAGCTTAACTGACTGAGCTACCCAGGTGCCCCAATTTTCTCTCTTTTTAAAAACAAGTGTTTTTATTTGAGAGAAAGAGAGCTCCTGCGTGAGCGGGGGAGGGGCAGGGAATCTAAAGCAGGCTCTGTGCTCATAGCAGACGCAACTCGCAAACTGCGAGATCATGACCTGAGCTCAAGTCAGGCACTTAACTGACTGAGCCACCCACCTGCCCCTCAAACATATATGTTTTTTAAACCTTCTCTTGATTCTGAATCCATTTGCAGCTACTGCCCTCTTTTCCAGTTCCACTTTATTTATTTATTTTTATGTTTTTTATTTGTTTTTTGAGAGACAGAGAGTGACAATGCGAGCAGGGGAGAGTCAGAGAGAAAGGGAAATATAGAATCCGAAGCAGGCTCCAGGGCTCTGAGCTAGCTGCCAGCACAGAGCCCGACGCTGGGCTCGAACCCACGAACCGTGAGATCATGACCTGCGCCGAAGCCTGATGCTTAACCGATCAGGTGCCCCTCAAACATATTTTTAAAGCTGGTGAATCTTTTCTTCAAATAAAGGATTACAGTGGAGTCCCAGGGGTGCTTGAAGGAAGCCAATTTGAAAACCAGCCCCTTTCCTTCCGGTATCCTGGACTTCAAGTGTTTAAGATTCCAAGAAGGGGAGGCTCAGAGTCCCACGGGCCTGTAGGAGGCCAAGGGTGGGCAGGAGCCTGGGCGGGGGGGAGGCCCTTCCCCACAGCAAGTGCAGCTCATGAACTTAGGGTGAGGTCTGCAACTCAGGGCCCAGCAGCCTAGGGCCAGAAGGGCTGTCCCAGAAGCAGCTAGAGCCTCATCGTCATC
Source organism: Mungos mungo (assembly GCA_004023785.1). Lineage (NCBI taxonomy): Eukaryota > Metazoa > Chordata > Mammalia > Carnivora > Herpestidae > Mungos > Mungos mungo. The sequence goes on along the minus strand of PISW01001023.1, from coordinate 110,525 downwards.
CTCGACCCCCACCAGTGGCCTGGCCCTCATTCTCAGCTCAGGCAGAAGGTGGCCCCTGAGGCTACCAGATAGAAGGCAGAGGGAGCTAGGCATCGGGGTGTGGGGTGGGTGGGACTCAAGAGGCCAGCTGCCCCTCCCCCCCACTCCTCCCACCTTCCCTCACTGGCCGAGGGGGTTTCCCTCTGAACTTGGAGAAAGTTCTCCTGGCAGCACTGAGCCAGGGGAGGAAGGAGATGCCCCAGAAAGGCTGGATCCTGCCCGTGGCCCATGGCTCCAGCCCCTTGGCCTTCTGCCCAGTGGCTTCTCTCCCCTAATGCTCTGCCTCGGGCAGACCCCACTCTGCAAGCTCCAGCCTCTCCTGGAGCGGAGCCCTGGGCTCCCCCGAGCCCCGACAGGTGAGGCCCGGCTTACCTGTGAGGCATGGCTGGTGGCCGGAAGGAGCAGGGCGGGACTGCCTGCCCAGCGGTCCAGCCATCTGGGGGCCCCCCCGCCTGCAGCAGGGCACCTGGCGGCGCTAAGGCGGCCGACGTGAAACCCAAGCTGAGAAGACATCAATCATTCATGGGCTTGGGGCTGCGCGCCGGGAAACCCTAACCCCGGCGAGCCAGGGCCGAGTGACCGGCCAGGCCATGCCATCCCTGGTGGAGCCACATGGCTAATCCCCTCGCCCTGGGCCCCTCTGCCGCAAGGCAGGCTCTGGGTGCCCCCCCCCCGGGTCTGCCTCCTCCTCAACCATCCCATGTCCCTCCGTCTCTGTGATCTGGCCTCGCTTCCTCAATCTCACAGACCCTCTGCCCCCGCCACGAGGTCCCCATGAGGGACAACGCTCCTATCCTCTCCCAGCACCCGGCCTTTGCCTACACTCTCTCCTGGGATGACCTCCCTTGTCCTTGCTGAGCTGAGCCCCGCTCGCGTCACACAACCAGGCTGAGTCCTTGACTCTTCCGTGATATTGCCCCCATTTTACAGACAAGGTGACTGAGGCTCAGGGAGATGGAATTGCTGAGTCTCCCGGCTCCTAAGTGGCAGAGCCAGAGTCCCAAGTTCACGGCAGCCCCGTGTCCTGGCACCCTTGTTGGTGAGGACAGTTCTCTTGACCCATCTGTCTCTGCCCCGAGGCGGAGGGCTGGGATTAGGGCCTGGAGCTGCCTGCCTCACTTACCCTAATCCCCCTCAAGGCTCCATCTCAGGCAATCAGCTCTCAGGAGAGGGGTGCTTAAGCAGCTTTATGGTTCCTGAGAACCAAGGGTGTTCCCTGGGGCTGGGTCTCTGAGCCCTGTCGCCCCTCTCCACATGGCCACAGAACAGGCGAGGGGGCAGCACGCCCCAGACCCCCAGAAGCCTCCTGTGGAGGCTGTGGCTTCCGGGGGTGGCGCTGAGGGCCTGCCCTTGACCAGGAAGAGGAGCAAGAAGGACAAGGGACCCCGAGGGTCCCAGAAGGCTGCTGCTGGCTCTGAGGAGCAGACCCCCAGCCCTGGCCCCCAGGCCCCGGGGAGCAGCAAGAGCCCCTCTGGGCCTGGGGAAGGACAGGAGGGGACAGGCCGTGCAGCCCCCAGGCCAGCCGGTCGTCGCCAGTCCCACCGACACCGCTCTGTCACCCGGCACGATGCTGCTCAGAAGACCTACGGGCCCCTGCTCAACCGGGTCTTCGGGAAGGTCAGGTGGGGGCTGGGCTGGGGAGGGGGGACCCTTGGACTCTGCCCGCCCTGCCCCTGTACTCAGGGCTCTGAGCACCTCTGCTCCAGCCCCAGGAGCCTGGGCTGCAGGGACAGGGTTTTACAGTCTGGGGAAGGCTTGGTCTTGGGCATGGCTGGGAGGCTGGCAGAGCTGGTCTTCAGACCCAGGATCCTGTGAGAGCTCTGGGCACCCCCGAACAGGAAGGTGGGGGGGGGGGGGGGGTGTGGCAGTCATCTCTTCTCTGGGGGCCACGGGACTTCAGCTGCCTTCTACTGCCCTGTGAGACTGGTCCTACCCCGGGCACCGCGGGCTAAGGCTGGAGGAGGAACGGTAGCCCCCAGGGACATGCTGGGCTGTGCCTCTGCAGGACCGTGAGCTGGGCCCCGAGGAGCTGGATGGTGAGTGGCCCTGGCTGGCGGTAGTGGCAGGTGGGAGGTGTCCCTGAGCCGGGCTGCACGGGCCTGACCTCCCTCCCCTACAGAGCTTCGGGCCGCCTTTGAAGAGTTTGACACTGACCACGACGGCTACATGGGCTACCGGGAGCTGGGCGACTGCATGCGGACGCTGGGCTACATGCCCACCGAGATGGAACTCATCGAGGTCTCGCAGCACATCAAGATGCGAAGTCAGTGGCTGACCCCCACCGGCCCGAGGCGGGGAGTGGCCGCAGCCGCCCCCCCCCCCCCCCGGCTTTGTGCCTCTGCAGGGCAGCCCTGGGCCTCCTGAGTCTGGTGGTTCGGAGGATGAGGAGGAGGGGGCGGGGGGGGGGCTCTGGGAGTCCACAGGGGTGATGGTGGGCGTGCGTGACAGTTTCTAGGACATTTTGACAGCCTGACATTAGCCTTGTCAGATGAGGGCACGCCAGGGCCAAGGAAGGCACCAGTGACCCAAGAGAGACCCTTGGGGTCCGGCCCAGGACCCCATCTGATGGTGCTCCCTGCTGACACCAGCCACCTGGCTCTCTGTCTGTGTCTCTCTGACTGTCCCGAGGCTCCTGACCTCGTGTGACAGAACCTGGCCACGCCTGGTGATTAAATGTCGGATAGGCGGGCGCCTGTGTGATTATCATTAGCTAAATTGTCAAATATCAGATTCCCTTCATTCCAGGACACCTGCATTTGCTCTGTGGGTTCCAGGATGGGATGTGACTTAACCTTGACGTGAGCATTTAGCGTCAGGCTTCTCTTTTCCCCAAAGCTGTTTTGACCATCGCTGTTGTTTGTAATCGATGGCATTTAGAAAGGCGGAAGTCCATGGGCACGCGCCTTTAGAGGCATTATCCCTGCTACCCACGGGGTCCCCGCGTGTCAGAGCTGTGAACCACACGCCCCTGGCAGCACCTAAGAGTGGGTCCTCCTACCCTTGCCCCAGGATGAGAAAGGAGGTTTAGTAAGTCACCCAAGGCCATCAGCACCCAAGGTCACCCATGCCACATGGGCAGCACAGCCTTGGGGCTGCCTGGTTGCAACCTTGACCTCCCCCCGCCCCATGGAGAAGGGCTCCAACCTCCTCCCCACTTCCCTGAGGACATGGATGCTGGGTGTTCCTTCCTGGGTGTAGAGCTGGGGAGAGGCTGGTGTCCCTTCTCGGGGCCCCAGCCTTCTCCATTGTGACACTCTGCCTCGGTCTCCAGTGGGTGGCCGCGTGGACTTTGAGGAGTTTGTGGAAATGATGGGCCCGAAGCTGAGGGAGGAGACGGCACACATGCTGGGGGTGCGGGAGCTGCGCATCGCCTTCCGAGAGGTGTGGAGTGTGGCCGAGTCGGGTGCTGGGTGGGTGGCTGGGCGGCATGCTGGCCTCCTATCCAGGCCAGGAGACAGGGCGCTGGCGGGGAGCTCAGCCTCTGGAGGCCTGGAGCCCTGCAGATGGCGGGAGAGAGGCCAGCTCACTCTCAGCTGGAGGATCCACCCAAGGGGACTTCCTGGAGGAGGGGGCCTATTGTCTCAGCCTGGGAGGAGGAGGGGGAGGGTTTGGATGGGTGAAGCCAGGGACATCCAGGCACAGGATGTGGCAAGGTGGAGATGGGTCCGGGCAGAGGCAGCTTTGGGTGGGAGGGACTGAGCCATGCTGGGATCCTAGTTTGACACGGACAGGGACGGACGGATCACGGTGGCAGAGCTGCGGCAGGCAGTCCCCGCTCTCCTGGGGGAGCCGCTCTTGGATCCTGAGCTGGACGAGATGCTCCGAGAAGCGGACCTCAACGGGGATGGCACCGTAGACTTTGATGGTGGGTCTCCTTCCCAGACAGACCCCACCTCTCCCGCTCCCAGGATGATCCCAGCACGTCCTGGGATCCCTGACCAGGACTGGCCCAAGCCCGGCCCCTTCTCTCCCCCAGAGTTTGTGATGCTTTTCACCCACTGACGCTCTAGAAGGGAGAATGCATCGCCCCTCTGGCCCCAGGTCAGCAGGCTTCATGCTGTACGCCCTCCCCCTGAGGCCTCAGGATGGAAAAGACCCAGCAGCCCTCAGCTGGCTTCGGTCCTGGACAACACCTGGCTGGAGGCTCGGCTTGATGTCACCCACCTTCCTCCTCACCTTCCGCCCACCTGAGCTGCCTGGAGGAAACCTGCTCAGCTGCCCGTCATTCTCCAGTGTGAGCAAGATCTGGATTTCTCCAGACCCTTGGGAGGTAGCATGCTCCCTGGCACTGTAGTATTTATTCGAAGACGGGGGGCGGGGGGTAGAGGGGATGGAGTTGGGGGGATTCTGGAAACATGGGGAATTGAGAGGGTGGCTGGATGTCTCCAACTACTTGAGTAAAAATGTTAAAAAAACAAAACCGAAAACTGAACTTGCAAGAAAGCCAGGGATGACCCCAGTACTAAAGACAAGGTGGGAACTCAGAGCTGGGTGGTGGAAGAGAGGGGACAGCGTGGGGGTTTTAGACATGGAGAGAGGCTCGGGAGCCTGGGCTCTGACGCCCACGAGTGACAGAAGACCCGTAAGAGGCTGGAGAACGGGACACGAGCCTGAGTACCTTCCAGGATCTCAGAGGGCTACCCTGTTCCTGAAAAGGGGACCAAAACATACCCCCACCGACCAGCCTGAGGAAGTAGCGAGGGTATGGATGTCCAGGGCCTAAGGAACCTGAGACTCGGGCTTGCACATTGTGCGGGAGTGTGGTCTAGCTCCATGGTATGGGATGCTGAAAAAATAGGCAGAAGCTCCTGGAAGAGCACTCTTCAACCCAGAGCACGTGGGACTCGACAAACAAACAACAGCTCTGTCACTTCTGAAGATGCACTCATGACAAAGAATTACAAATCACGTGAGAAAACAAGTCACCGTGAGGGAGACAGGGCGGGTGCAATAAGGAGGAAAATCAGCACCCCAAAGTGCAAGTAAGAGAAAAATATGAAAGAGACCACAAAGTCAATGCAAACAAAAATGAGATAAAAGAAGGGAGAGAGGCCAGTATGTAGTAACAGGATAGTATGAAATAAAACAGGAAGATTTAAAAGAATAATAGAGCTTCTAAAAATAAAGGATATAGCCATTGGAATGAAAAAAAAATCAACGGATTGGTTCAGCAGCAGATTAGACACCATTTAAGAGAAGATTAATGAACTGGAAACTACCTCTGAGAAATCACCCAGAAGGCAGCCTTAAGGGATAAACAGACAGCAAATATTAAAGAGTAGTGAAAAGCCATCCGGAGTCTCAGGAGAAAATATAGAGAATGGATGTGAGGCAACACTCAAAAACGTGATGGCTGAAACTCTTCCATGAAGACTTCCACAAAGACAGATGCCCAGACCGAAGGAACACAGTGGAGCCTCAGGATGAACCAAAACAAATATATATCTAGATTCATTCCAGCAGAACTCAGAACACAAAAGAAAACCTTATAACAATTCAACTGGAGACAAAAGTCAGATTACTTACCGAGGAGTAGAAATTAGGCTCTACGAAGACTTATTTTTTTTTAAATGTTTTATTACTTATTTTTTGAGAGAGAGACAGAGAGACAGAGAGACAGAGTGCAAGTGAGGAAGGGGCAGAGAGAGAGGGAGACACAGAATCCGAAGCAGGCTCCAGGCTCCAAGCAGACAGCACAGAGCCTGACACAGGGCTCAAACTCACAGACCTCGAGATTGTGACCTGAGCTGAAGTCAGATACTTAACTGACTGAGCCACCCAGGCGCCCCTCTGTGGAGACTTTTCATTGGCTGCAATAAGTGCCAGAAGCCGGTGGAGTAAATTGTTCAGCTTGAGAAGACAAATGATCTCCAGTCAAGGAGCCTATACCTCACTCAATCATGATTTAAGGAAAAAGGTGAAATATCAACTTTTTTTCAGGAAACAGAGGCTGATAAGCATTTCCTACCCATGTGCTTTCATTGAAGGAAATTTCAGTAAGAAGGAAATTCAGACCAGAAGAAAGACGGAGTACGTATTAAATTATAGTCAGGAAAGAGATCAGGAAACATATTGGAGGAGCTAAAGAGTCAGTAACTATAACCAAGTTAAGTTAGGAGATTTTAAAAATAAGGAGGGACCAAAATAATAGACCAAATAAAACAGAAGATGGGAGGGAATACTTTAGACATTCTAAAATCTTCTTCTAATCTTTCCTAGAGGAGAATAGATTCATTGATCAGCTTTAGACTTTGTTAATCATTTAAGAATAGCCATTAATCCAGGGTGGCCGGGGGGCTCAGTCGGTCAAATGTCAGACTTCGGCTCAGGTCATGATCTCATGATTCCCGAGTTGGAGCCCTGCATCAGGCTCTCTGCTGTCAGCACAGAGCCTGCTTTGGGTCCTCTGTGCTCCTTTCTTCCCCTCTCCTGCTGTTCTATAAATAAATAAACAAACAAACAAACTTCAAAACAGTGAAAAACTTCATCTTTTTTTTTTTTTAAGCCATTACTATAACAGAAATAGAGATAGAATGTTCCCTTCAGTGGTCAAATCCATAGAGGAAGAAAAGAGGGGAAGTATCTTGATGAAACCAGTAGAAGGCTAGAAAGAGGGGGAAGAAAGGGCACCTGGGTGGCTCAGTTGATTAAGCGTCGGACTTCAGCTCAGGTCATGATCTCACGGTTCATGGGTTTGAGTCCCACGTCGGGCTCTGTGCTGCCAGCTCAGAGCCTGGAGCCTGTTTTTGGATTCTGTGTCTCCCTCTCTCTCTCTGACTCTCCCATGCTCATGCTGTCTCTCTCTCTCTCTGTGTGTCTCCCTCAAAAATAAAATAAAACATTTAAAAAATTTTTAAAAAGAAAAAAAAGAGGAAAAAAGTAAAGAAAAACAAACTCCATGAAAACATTAAAACGGAAGGTAAAACAGAAGGTAAGGGTAATCCCTAAACATATAAAAATTACAATAAGTATAGGCAGATTACATTTTTTGGTTAAAAGAGGGTCTCAGTCCCAGGCTAGTTTCAATATTAGATTGGGTTCCCTGTGACTACAGAGACACCAAATAACAATGCCTTAAACTGCATGGAAGTTTATTTTTTAGTTGAAATCCAGCTGTATGGTCTTCAGGAACCCAACCCCCTTCCGCCAGGTGCTCCCCCATTCCCTGGGGATGCCCAAGTTTGTATGTTTTCCGGGTGGCAGGATGGAGGCAGGAACAAAGAACAAAGAGGGACAAAGACTGTGAACCACTTATACCCTATTAGGGAGGGCTCCTCCTCTGGTCCAGATGGCTGCAAAGGATGCTGGGAAATGCAGTCTTTCTTTGGCCTGGCCACGCGCCCAGCTAAAAACCCGAGGTTCTTCTACTGCAGGGCAGAGAGCAGACACCAAAGGGCAGACAGATACCAGCCCCTTCCCCACAGCGGAGTGCAGGATCTATGGCACATTCAAGCAGCCAAATGACAATCAAAAGGCTGAAAGCGATGGCTTGCAACGCAGAGTTACTAGGAGAAAATGAACCGACGAAAGCTTGTGTAAGTACAGGCACAGCAGACAGAAATGGGTTAGGAGGGGGAACGCATAGAGAGAAAATGAGTCACAGTTCACTAAAGAAGTTGAATAATCCTCATCTGGACACAACTGTCGATGTGTTTTTCAACTGGAAAAGAAGTTACATTTAGAGTTTAGATATTCATGACTCCCTGAGGATGGCATTACTGGCAATCCAGTTTGGGTTACGTAAATTAACCAGCAAAAATCAAGCACATTGGTCACATGAAAACGTTACACGTTGTGATGCAGCGTTCTGTCAACGCGTTTATAGGGACCAAGGGTTGGTAAGCTTTTTCTGTAAAAAGCCACATAGGGTCAAGATTTCAGGCTTCGAGGACCCAAACGGTTTCTGTCACAAGTGCTCTACGGCCATAGTTAAAGTTGCCAGGCAGCCCTAGTCCACATACAAACAGGGGCGGCGGGGCTGGAAGTTTGGTAATTGATTGATTAAACTTGATTTATTGACCCTGCAATTTGAATTTTATAAACTTCTTTGTGTCACGAAATCTTACTGTTCTTTGACTTTCCCCTCAACTGTTACTAAAATGTGAAAGCCATTTTTAGCTTGGGGACCGTATTGGGCCCGTGGGCTATAGTTGGCTAACGCCTGCGGCAGTCTTATCTTATGGAGATTCACCACTTCGAGAATAGCTTGGTGTTAAGATTGTGGGTGACAGGGGCACCTGGATGGCTCCGTTGGTCAGGGATCTGACTTCGGCTTAGGTCATGATCTCAGGGTTTGTGAGTTTGAGCCCCGCACCCGGCTCACTGCTGTCAGCCCAGAGCCCACTCCAGATCCTCTGTCCCCTCTCTCTCTGCCCCTCGCCTGCTCGCGCTCCTTCTCTCTCTCAAAAATAAAAAAGTAAACTTAAAAAAAAGATTGTGGAGTGACAAAAAGTTATGGGCATAGTAGTGACTATTAATTGCCTATTTGCTCACAATGAATGGTTTTCATAATTTTCCTTTTTTCCTGTTTGTTCTGATTATATTCATTGAACTTCAGGTCGATGAATCTGGTCATACAAATTGTGGTCTTACGTTCTGAATGTCGTTATGTCACTTCTCCAACTTGTATTTGCTCTTACCACGGTGTTGGTCCGTGATGGATTAGAAATGAACTCCGATCCTTTGCTACAGCTGCTCTGAGAACCACTGATTTAGGAATTCCTGTATCCAACGAGTGCCCCCCAAAGTGCCCTGACGGGGGCAGAGGGTGGGAAGTCTGGGTGGGCCAGGAGATCAGGAGTGGGAACAGGGTCTGGGTGTTAACTCTTTCAACAAAGTCACAGAACCCTAAAGACGGCCTCCCAGCCCAGCCCGCGTCTCTTCTCATGGGCATTCATGTTTCACTAGGAAGACAGAGTGCAAAGAATGCAAACAGGATCTCTTCAGCCCGCCCTTCCTCCCTGGGGTGGTCAACTGGGGACGGAACATGCTGGGTGCCCTCACCTCTCCCTCCCACCCCCAGGAGTCTCGGAAGCCTTGGGTTACGTTCCTAATCCTGCCCTTGGACCAATCGGTCCCTCTGGATCTTGGTTTCCTGGTCTGTAAAATGGGACTGAGGTGGTGATATCAGAAATAACCTGTAGTAAGGGTTCAACACAGGACCTGCTGCCTTCTCAGAGTTTGATAAACAGTAGCTATGATGATCTCAGATTTCAGGGTCCTCAAGGACTCTGTGTCCTGGCTCATGAGATTCTGAGATGCTTTAGTTTTCCAAAATTCTGAGTTGGTCTGTTTCCAATGTTCTGTGGTCCTAAGAGTCCTGGATCACCGAGGTTCAGTCATACCTGCCCTGCTTCCCACTGTCTCTGCCCCTACTTCTCCCAACCCTTCAGCCGGGAAGTAGGGCAATGGGCGGAGAGCGCTGGGCTGCTGCCTGGTGGTGGCCCACATTCAGAGCTGTGGCAGCCCAGGGCCCCGGCTGCAACCGGGCTATCAGCCTCCAGGCCCCAGGCCTGCGTCATCCCAGTGCCCTTGGCGGGGCCCCCTGGGCACGCACCAAGGCGGCTGCGTCTCCAAGGCGGCTGCATCTCCAGGTAGAGAAATAGGCAGGGCCAACTCTGCCTCTGTTGAGGGCTGGGTGGTGACGGGAGGCTACTCCAGGCCACGACAGGAGAGAGTTCGGGGCCCAGCTCCGCACCCAAAGCGGAAGAGCAAGTCTTAGAGTCTCAGGACCGTCGTGGGTACGACCGGGAGACAGGTGGTCCCAGAGCCGTCAGCTCCAGTCAGGACTTCCCTGGGGTTTTGCGGGAGGGGCTGCGTCGAGGCAGATGAGCTGGGCAGGGCTACGGGGAAAGGATCAGTGGTCTCTTTGGAGTGAAGTACATTCTTTTAATTAGCACAAAGAGGCAGATGAGCTGGGCAGGGCTGCGGGGAAAGGATCAGTGGTCTCTTTGGAGTGAAGTACATTCTTTTAATTAGCACAAAACACCACCAACGCAGCAGCCCCAGGGCCCGAGAATAAGTTAAGGCACAGGGCAGGCAAGGCACGGCTTTCCCAGGCCTGGTAGTGGGCAAACTTCCTGAGCAAACTTCGAGGGGGCTGGGGGCTCGAGGGTCCCGGAGCTCTGCCCCTGAGATGAGGAAACCAGAGCGGGGAGGGCCCGAGGAGCGCCCCCCGGGGCCGCCCGCAGCCGAGGCTGGATCCCGGCGCTCCGCCGCGGCTCACTTCTCGAAATAGGGCAGGTAGAAGAACTGGAAGCCCCGATGGCCCTTCACTGCGCAGTAGATGAAGATCACGTGGTAGACTGCGGGGGCGGGGCCGGTCAGAGCCGAGGCCCCGCCCGCGGCCCGCCCCCGCCCCGCCCTTGCCCTTGCCCTTTCGCACCTCCCGGGACCAACAGCAGGAAGCCGGGCACGAAGAAGATGGCGCTGGAGACACCTGCAGGGGGAGGGACCGAGTCAACGCTGGGAGGCGCGGGGCGGGTGTCAGTGCCTGCAGTAAAAGGGGTCGGTTCCGGCCAAGAGGGTGGAAGCAAACTTCCAAGGGGGCTGGGTCTCGCGGGGCCCGGAGTTCTTCCCTTGTGGGGACCCCCGCTGCCTGCGGAGGTAGGAGGGGGCGCTCACCTGGCGAGGGGGCCACCTCCAGTCCCACGGCGATCAGGATCAGCACTGCACACAGATGGAGCCGCGACGGTGAGGGCGGGAGGAGGAGGCAGGCGCTGGGGGCAGGGCAGGGACCGCCACCCTCGGCTCCCCCCCCCCCCAAGGCTTAGGCCCTAGGAATGTCCCCAACCTGAACTGTCCCCAACCTGAACCGAAGGTTCTCTAGCCAGAAGACCTTTCCTGGGAAGCTCACCAAGCTCTGTTTTCAGAGCAGGGCACCTGGGAGGGCCTGGGAAAAGTCTGAGAGGAGAATTTTCTCTGCTCCTTGGTGTGGCCTTTAGTCAATCAACAAATATTTATGGAACACCTGCTGTGTGCCTGGTATTGGGACTCCCACAGCGAAAGGCAAATGAGGTCCCTGCCCTCATGGCACTTCGAGCTGCGACTCCAGTGATCAGGGTGTGGGAGGGCCAGAGCAGGCAGCATGGGAGCCTGGGAGGTCGGGGAGGGCTTCCTGGAGGCAGTAGCAATGAAGCTGAGCAGGGGTGGTGACAGCAAGAGCAGCTAACATTTAGTTACCACTTACCAGGGGCTGCCAGGCACTGGACTAAGCTCGTTACCTGCACTGCTTTATTGTCACCGTGACTCAAGGAAACAGGTAAACAGGTTATTATCATCCCCATTTCACGGAAGATGAGACTGAGGCGCAGAGAGCTGCACATGGACGGAGGAGGCGACCGGACTCCGGAGGCTTTGCTACGGGCACGGTGCGGGCAGAGCCGGAGGGGACTGCTCGAGGCAGAGGGAGCGGCGCGGCAAAGGCCTAGGGTCTGGAGGGAACTTGGGGCCTTCCAGGAGCTTCCAGAGTGGGAGACTGGAGAGCAAGAGCCTGGGCTTGAGGACTTTGGCAGCGCCTCTGCCCCTCCGACGAGGGATGTGGACTTTGGCTGAGGACGGTGGCTGGTGGGGAAGTCATGGCTGGGTCAACTCTTCAGACCCAGAGGGTCTTGGGTCCCCAGAGGATGGGGCTGGGGGTGGTGGGGGAGCAGGCTTTCCAGCGGGGGTGGGGGCGGGGGCGATATAGCATGGAGGCCTGAGGGGCCGGCATGGACCATTAGGTGGCTTGTGCCCTTTGCGGAGCACCTCACAAGGGAGTGGCGGGGGCTGAAACACCACCTGCTACCCTGGCTCAGGGCTGGCGGCCCTGCCCACTCAGAGGAGGCGTCTTCGAAGTCCTACCAAGGCCCTTTATAGGCCTGGTACTGTCACTGATGTGGGTTTAAATCCCAGCTCATCTCCTTCGCAGCTGAGGTCTGAGCAGGCCCCTTCACCTGGCTGAGCCTCTGTCCTTATTTCTGAACTGGATGCTAATAATGCTTGCCCCTGTGGGTGCTGGGAGAGAGAATGAAAGGGGACAAGGCAGGTGGCCAGTGTGCCCAGTGCCCAGCATGCAGTGGGTGCTGGAGAAGTTGGTGGCTCCCCCGCACAGACACTCAGAGCTGAGGCAAGGGCGCCTCGGGGGACTCTGACCGTGCTGGAGGACGGACAGCAGCTGCCAAGCCTGGCTGTCCACCCGAGCCCCTCTTGATCCCGACCCTACGTCCTTTTCTGGGGATCCTGATTCCTCAGCCCCCTAGAATGAGTCGGAAAACATCTGGCTGTGAGCTCTGCCTGCTCTGGTCTTCAGTATCCCCATCTGGGCAACAGGTGTACCCAGTGAGGGGCAGGGAGAGGTCCTCATCAGCTCAGGCTGCAGAGAAGGGGACGTGACAGGTGCTCTGTGGATGGGGCTGGCAGGGCGCTCGGCACCCCTGTCTAAGGGGAAGGGCATATCCCTGAGCACGTGTCCCTCTACAGGTTCTGGGTCACGGTCCTACCTCCCACTTGCTGTGTGACCTCCTGCACCTGGCTCGAAGCAGACACAGAGTAAATGAAGCTGTTGCTCGTTTCTCCCTGATGGCTTAAATGGCTAAGTTAAAAAAAGAAAAGTCTGGAGCACTGGACCAAGCTCCATTTTCAACTATGTGTGATTTCCTGGCTGTGTGGCCAGGAGACGGGGCCTGCTCCTCTCATGGCCTCGGTTTCCTTACCTGTAAAATGGGGGTGGGGTGATGGCAGTCGGCTGGACGTAGGGTGTGCCGAGGCGGGGGTGGTGCAGAGCCTGCACAGAGGGAGGACAGAGCCCTCATGGGGGCAGGCAGGGGACCCTCAGGGGCACTCACCCAGCCCCAGCAGCAGGAGTAGGAAGGAGGCCAGCACTACCCGGCGGTTCTTCTGGATCAGAGGGTGTTGAGTCCAGCTGGGTGGCAGAAGAGCAGGGTGCGTGTGAGAAGTGACAAGAGCCCCACCCCTCCCTTCCCCACCCAGAGGACTGAGGGGGCCAAGCCAGGGCTGCCCGTTCTGGGTCACAGAGCGCAGGCGCTGAAGCAGGGCAGGGTCTCACCTACAGCAGGCGTGGTAGGAGCGCTGGGTGCTGTTGCTGATGGTGCCGAAGGACCACTGGGAGCTGCGGATGGACGTTCCGCTGGAGTCCCTGCTGGCCAGGCGGGCCCAGGGGGAGGCGGGGGACGTGAGCAAGGAGGGGTCATAATGACGCGGGGGGGGGGGAACGCTGCAGGGACTAGGGCTGGCTGGGTGTTCCTGCGGGACAGGGGGCACTGAGAGGGGACACAGTGAAGAGGATTCACAGGCTGGGGTCTCTGCAGGACTAAGGATGGAAAAAGGCTGCAGATTCGAGCTAGGGATTCCTGCAGGGCAGATGACCTGGGGGAAGGTAGGGGCCAGACCAGGCTGGGGGGGGAAGGTTCTGCAGGATAAAGAGCCTGGTGGCGGGGGCGGGGGGGGTGTGTGTGAGGCTGGCACTGGGGTAAGGTGACCCTGCAGGACAGGGGAACCCAGGAGGGGAGTGGGGATCAGGCTAGGAATCCTTGTGGGAAAGGATGTGACAGAGCTGAGTGATGCGAGGTGGGAAGACTGGCCAGGGACCTTGGGGAAAGGACAGGGGCTAAGGCACAGGGTGGGTCCCCACCTGGCCCTGACCTGATGTTGACTCCCCCATCCGGCTCCGGAGAGGCTTGGGCTGCGTCCTCATCATTCTCCAGGTTCTATTCCAGAACACAGGGCTCAGAGGGGTTAGTGGGCCCTGGCCCTTCCTATCCCTTCTCAGGGAGAGGCAGCCCGGCCCCCTGACAGCTGCTCCCCTGGCCCTCCACCCTCCCCGAAAAACGGGTTTGATGATTCACAGAAACTGAAACCCAGGTAGGAGGTGGGGGTTGGGGGGGGGAACCACAGGGGCTGGTTGAGGGCTCCCAGCAGGGCCAGAAGCGCTCCCAGGTTTGGGAGTCTGGGTAGAGCTTTCAGAATGGTATTTCAGGGCCCAGTATGGAGGATCCGGATTTGGGGTGTCAAGGAAGGGCAAAAGCCTAGTTTTCAGGTTTGGGGCACAGGAGTCTGGTACAGGTCTGGAAGAGAAGGATCCTAGAGTTGGTGGAAGTGCCTTAGGGAGGCTGGAAATTCCTAGTTTAGTGGGAGTCAAGGCATGGGCAGGGCCTCATCGTGCGAGTGAAGGCCTCCAGCTCCGGGGTAGGGGAGTGGGGGCGGGGGGCTTCCAGAACTGAAGAGGGAGAGTGGAAGGTTCAAGGGTCTGACCCGGGGTTTGGGCAAGGTACAAGAAGAGCTCTCTAGCCCAGCGGGGAAAGAGGGGGTTGGGTCAGGACCCAGGATAAGTGGGGACACCGAGTGGGATTTCCGGCTGGGGCTGGGGGAAGAATTCCCGAGTTCGGTGGCTGGAGACCAAAATCAGAGTTGAGAGGATCTGGGCAGGGCCTCGAATCAGCGGCTACGTAGGCAAGGGCATCTAGACAGATTCTCCCTCGAGTTGGGGTTCTCCAGGGTCCGGCCTGGGGTGCCGCCCGGACCCGGGCTGGGGTTGAGTTGGGCCGGGCCGTTCACCTGGTAGCGCAGCCGGGACTGCTTGTCCTCGTCGGCCACCTCGAACCGGGCCCGGCGCTCGAAGTGCAGCGGCCCGAAGCGGGCGACCCCGCTGAATTCGGGCCCCGGGCCCGCGTCCTCCAAGGACAGCTCGAAGGCGTCATCGATGCTGAACTGGGGCCGGGCGGCGCTCATGGCCCCGGCCCGCTCAGGCGCCCTGCGCCGCCGCCATCCGAGCCCGCCAGCCCCGAGCGCCGCGGCCCCGGCCCCGCCCCCGCACGCAGGCCCCGCCCCCGCACGCAGGCCCCGCCCCGTGCTGCAGTTTTGGGAGTGCGACTGTCCGGCGCCCGGGCCGAGGCCCCGCCCCTGCTCGCCTTCAGCAGGCAGGAACTGCCGAGCGTCGAGCAGGCCAGTGGGCGGGGCCTCCGTTGGGGACGGCACAGGGTCCCCGGCGCCTCCCAGCGGCCGCCTCCGTGAGCCACAGCGGGTGCTTTCGATCCGTAGGTCTGTGTCTTGGGCTTGGAGGGGCAGAGGGCGCCATCCTCCCAGGACCCAGATGGAGCCTTTTGAGTCCCAGCCTTCGCCTTGAGTGCCAAGGAGACTCCTAGGACCAGAGTGTGTCCCCACCTTGACTCACCGCAGCTCTGCACCGGTTGGGTATTCCCACCATAGCAGATGTGGACACTGAGGCTCAGAAAGCTTATGTGGCTTCCACTCCTCCAATCCAGTGTCCACTCAGCAGCCAAAGTGATTTTTAAAAAAATCTATCTCATCTTTTTTTCTCTGTGTATTACTCTTAAGGAAAACAATGTTTTGTTTTGTTTTTATTTTATTTATTTTACTTTTTTAAATGTTTATTTATTATATTTGAGAGAGACAGAGAGTGTGAACAGAGGAGGGGCAGAGAGAGAGAGGGAGACACAATCAGAAGCAGGCTCCAGGCTCAAGGCTGACAGCACAGCGCCTGACATGGGGCTTGAACCCACGAACCATGAGATCATGACCTGAGTTGAAGTCGAATGCTCAATCGACTGAGCCACCCAGGCGCCCCTTGTTTTGTTTTTAAAGTATGCTGCTAAATCACTCCTGTGTATAAAACTGTTGGTTTTTCATTTGTTGAGAATAATATCTGAGTTCTTTTTGACTAAGGCCCACAAAGCGGTGAATGCGCTGTTCCCTGCCTACCTCTGCAATCTCATCAAGCCCCTTCCCTCTTTCACCCACCCAGCCACACAGGCCAAACTCATTCTCACCTCAGGGCCTTTGCACATGCTGTTCCTGATGCCTGGAAAGCACTTAACCTTGCTCTGTCACAACTGGGTCCTTTCATCATCTGCATCCCTACTCAAAAGTCGGAGATGCCAACCGTGATGATGCAATCTAAAGTCAGTATCACATCACATGTAACTTCTCTGAGATTAACTTATTTTACACTGTTTTATTCACCAGTGTGTCCACAGTGCCCAGAACAGTGTTTGGCCCTGAGTAGATGCTCGTTAAATATTTGTGGATGAAATGAATGAATGCTTTGCCCAAACCCCCAGTGCTTACAGGGGGTAGAACTGGGGTTGGAACCCAAGCGCCCCTAGTTCCGGGGATGCCCGTCTTCCACCCCCCACACTTCATTGTATGACCTCACGGAGAGAGCTGAATCCTTCCTGCTTCTCAGTTTATGACACATCACCGCCCCTCTCGGGGTGCCCAGTCTGCTTCCTTGAATCCTGTCTGGTTCTCTACTATACACGGCTTGGGCGCCAAGTGGGTGCTTGCAATTTACAAGCATGGTGTCGTGTGTAAAACTCATTCTGTTGTTTACATTTTTACACTCCTCGTTAACGTTTCCCACATGCATCTCTTTTGTTACTTCTGCTCGTTGCGTGTACGATACCACGCTGAGCATCCAGCGCTTGTACCCACCGCACCCGTCAGTGACGCACCTTAGCTCGGCCTCGACACCCCTGTCTCGCATATCGCCGCCGTGAACATCTTCATACTGTCTCCTCATGGACCGTGGGAGAAGTTTTCCTGAAGCAGGACTTCCGGGTCACAGGCTCCATGCACCCTTGACTTCACAAAGTACGGACGATGCTCTCCTGGGTGGCTGTTGGAGTTTCCACACGTGCCGTGAGGGTTCTGGTTTTCTCTCAGCGCTTGGTTTTCCAGTTTACTAATGCTTACGAATCGGACGGCTCTAAAGCGGCTCCCAACTTCCATGTGGGTTCTCTGATGATCGGGGAGTTTGAACTGCTCTTCATGCACTTGGCAATCACGGTGCTTCCTTCTTCTGGGTCTTGTCTGCGTGGGTAGCCGTTGTGTATCTTTTCTACCAGGTTTCTAGCCTTCTTTCTGCTGATTTCATGTCTAGACACACCTAAGTATCAGAGCTTTGGTGTTGCATGGTCTCTTGTCTTTGTCTCCTTACTTTGTCTGAGTTCCCTTTAGTTAACACTGCTCGGAGTCCGGGGATGGGGTGCAGGCTTGGGCCCCCATCCCACGTGGGTGCTCTCGGTGAGCGCAGCCTCAACTGGGCCCCTCACGGGGGATGATGGGGGCTCTGGACGCCAGCGCCGCCCCGGGACTGGGACCCGCCGCGACTTCCTCTCCCACGCCCCAGCACTCTCGCTCAGAGACCTGCAGGTGGTGCCCCAAGAGCTCTCCCAGGGCTCAGTGGAGAAACCTGCTGACACGGAATCCTGAGGAGTTCAAAGACCCTCCGCTACAGGCCTCCCGGTGTGGTTTCAGCCCCGTTTTGCCTGTTTGCAAAATAAGCTCGTCTTGCCTGTTTCAGCTGCCTCCCCCCTGCCCCTCCTTCACTGCAACCTCTGCCTTTTCCAAATGAGACTGCGGGGGGAGGGGGGGGGAAATCCACACCCCTGCCACCCTCTCCTTGAATTCCAGTTCTCTCCACGTTTCTATTTGAGGACTTCTCTAAAGCCAGTGGGGTCCAAGGACAAGGGCCTAAGACTTTCCATGAACAACTGTCTGTCTGTGCCTCTCACTTTTTCCTCCTTCTGCTTCTGCTTTTTGCATTGCAGAGCCCCTCCTACAAGTATGAGAAGAAAAGAAAGGAAAGTGAAAGAAAGAAAAAAGAGAGAGAGAGAGACCTAACCACGGGCCCAGGGTAGAGATGCCCACGGACAGGTTCCTGGTGGACCCAGTGTGTGGAAAGCTGCTTGGAGCCAAGGTCTCTGGTAGCATTTGAAACGCGCCCACAGCAATGCACGGGGGGCAGCACAGGCAGGGACCACATCAGACCCTCACCTTCCACGGACGTACAGACACTGGCACCAGCAGGCCAGTCCGCTGAGCGTGGACAGAGGGACACGGACGCGGTCATAGGGACCTGGTGCCAAACACCTCACTGTGTTCCCAGCTTCCGTCGAGGGCAGGACCAGACCAGAAAGGGTGTAAACTTCCAAGAAACGCGGCCCACTTGGTGGGGTCATGAGTCATTTGACCCTGATATACATGTGACGAAACCCTTGACTCATGATTGTCTACAGCGCGTCACTAACCGGCAAAATGAAGAGCAAGATGTTTCAGACCGTTTTCAAGCCTGAAACATTTGTTTCATTAACATTCGTGAAAAACGATATCATGTTTTCTTGCCCCACACCCACGGGGGGAGATATTGTAAAACAGCTTTGGTGTATTTTTTAAATGAATTAATGCATGAATTACTTTAAAAGGTTTTATTTTTAAGTAATCTCTACACCCAACACGAGGCTGGAACTCACAACCCTGAGTCCCATGTTGTACCCATGGAGCCAGACAGACACCCTTGTAAGAGGTTTGAACTTACTTTTCCTCAAGGGTCAGCCCTGGTTTGACTTTTGGTCAGAAATGGGTTAAACTGGAAGGTGTTTTGTTTCTGTCTTAAGTCATCCCAGAAGAGCATTTTTTTTCCCCTAATGTTTGTTAATTTTTGGAGAGAGAGAGAGAGCACAAGAGGGAGAGGGACGGGGGGGGGGGGACAGAGGATCTGAAGTGGGCTCTGTGCTGACAGCAGTGAGCCCCATGAGAGGCTTGAACTGCCGAACCCTGAGATCATGACCTGAGCCAAAGTCAGACACTCAACTGACTGAGCCATGGAGGTGCCCCAGAAAAGCTTTTACTTAATGTCCATTTATTTTTCGAGACAGAGAGACAGAGCGTGAGCAGGGTAAGGGCAGAGAGAGGGAGACACAGAATCTGAAGTAGGTTCCAGGCTCTGAGCTGTCAGCACAGAGCCCGACGTGGGGGTTTGAACCCACGAACCGTGAGATCATGACCTGAGCCGAAGTCAGACGCTTAACCGACTGAGCCACCCCAGCACTCATGGAAGAGCTTTTTTTTTTTTTTTTTAAAACACTGCTTGTTTTTAAAACTTTAGTCTACTGTGTTTTTATAGACCACCTAACAGAAGTCCCTTTGCTCTGACGCCCGGTGTCTTGAACCTGATCCGGAAGTGTGCTTTCTGAGGGCTGCCTTCGCCCTTCCTCATAGTTTCATCGTCTGGCCGGGCTTGTCCTCCGTCGAAGCAGAGGGGCAGCTGGCCGCGCCATGTCCGCTGGCGGTACCCAGGATCTCTTCGTGGTAGGACTTGGTGTTCCTTGGCTTTCTCTAAACTCATGCTCCAGGCCAACTCAGAATACAAAAACCTGTGAACATACGTGGGAAATGGTAACGGGTCCTGTTTGGTTCCCTCTTTTTGTCTGTTTTGCTCACAAGACGTATTGGTCTGGTTGTCGGCAGTGCCGTCCGAGTCGTGTGTCAGGCCCCGGGAAAGGGAGCTGCTGACGGTCGCCTGGTTTGTTCTGTGGACTGAGGCCTAGAGCCCGGGATCGTCTCTCAAGGAGTTAAATGTCCACTTCAAAGGCAGCAGGAAAGAGGTAGATCAAACCATTTGCAAACAAAAATTTATTGTGTTTCCGTCCAAAGCTTTGTGAATTTGTAAAAGAAGGAAGGAAGGAAGGGAGGGAGGGAGGGAGGTTGGAGGGAAAAGAAAAAAGGATCACAGTTTACAGACTGCTCAGTTCAGGCCAAGAAGGCAGGAGGTGAGAGCCGGGGCCACGGTGGGTACCGGGCACCCCTCAGGAGATGAGCCCGAGCATCTGAAACAAGCTTCTCCAGATGTGTTTACTGCCCTAGAGATTCCGCGCGCCTGGGGCGCTCAGGCGGTTAAGCCTCCGACTTCGGCTCAGGTCATGATCTCACCGTTTGTGGGTTCGAGCCCCGCGTCGGGCTCTGTGCTGACAGCTCGGAGCCTGGAGCCTGCTTCCGGATTCCGTGTCTCCCTCTCTCTCTGCCCCTCCTCTGCTTGTGCCCTGTATGTGTCTCTGTCTCTCTGAAAAAATAAACATTATAAAAAATTAAAAACATATGCAGTTCATTTTTGAAAAACAAATCGGACAATATATTCATTTGTTCTGCTACTTTACACAGACCTTCATTAAAAGAAAAAAAAACACCCGATCCTCACCTGTATATATTCAAGTCCATCAGGTTAGTGTTCTTTGAGTTTTGTTTGAAGTGTTTCCTCACCCTGAGATTATGAAGATATTCTCCAACATCATATTCTACTGGCCTGATAGTTTTTTTAAGTTTATTTATTTATTTTGAGAGAGAGGGAAGAAGGGAGGGGCAGAGAGAAGAGAGAGAGACAACCCCGAGAAGGGTCGGCACTATCAGTGCAGAGCTCAACGTGGGGCTTGAACTCATGAACTGCGAGACCATGACTGGAGATGAAATCAAGAATTGGAGGCTTAACGGACTGAGCCACCCGGTGCCCCTGGCCTGATCGTTTTGCCAAGTGTCACAATACGGTAGTTCACGGACCCTGGTGCCAGACCACTGAATTTCCAGTCTTCGTACCAGTGTGGGGATTTTGAAGGGCCAGAGCTGGGATAAAAGTTACCAAAAGGTCTGCCAAACCAGATCAAGAATGCTTTAATGCGTTTAATGCTTTAAAACATCAAATTTAAGGCAAAAATACATGACAAACAAAATATCAACAATTTAAATAAAGATACAATTTGACTTTGCATGACTCACATCCTTCAACTCACCCTCATCCAACCTTGAGCCAGTTACATGAATTCTCAGGGGCTTGGCTTCCTCCTTTGTCAGATCCAGGTAATCATAGTATTGCCTTCATAGCATTAATTTAGCATTAAATGACTGAATGCATAGGAAGGAGCACAGCACGGTGCCTGGCACATGTAAGCACTTGGTCCGTATTAGGTATCACAATTTATATTAAGATCCTTATGCCTACGGACTCTGTCTTTGGAGGCGGCACAAGGAGGGATTCAGATGTATTTCAGTGTAGAGTGAGCCTGTTTTCCCAGCACCGCCGACCAATCAGCTCTTTCTCCCTCGGAACTGTGGTGCTACTTTTATCCGATATCAAGTATCCAGGTGTTAGCATATATATCTATTTTATTTTATTTTTTTTTAATTTATTATTTTTGAGAGACAGGAAGAGACAGTGCAAGCAGGGGAGGATCAGAGAGAGAGGGAGACACAGAATCCGAAAAAGGCTCCAGGCTCTGAGCTGTCAGCACAGAGCCTGACGCGGGGCTCGAACCCACGGACTGTGAGATCATGACCTGAGCCAAAGTCGGACTCTCAACTGACTGAGCCACCCAGGCGCCCCCATATATATCTATTTTAAGCTCTCTTTTGGTTCCTTTGGTCTGCTTGGCTAATTCTCAGTCAGTATCACTGCTATTGATTATTACAGTTTACAGTGGTTTTGTTTGTTTCAGAGAGAGAGAGCATGAGTGGGGGAGGGCGCAGAGGGAGAGAGAATTTCAAGCGGGCTCCATGCTCAGTGCGGGACCCAACGCAGAGCTCCATCTCATGACTGTGAGATCGTGGCCTGAGCTGGAATCCAGACTGGGTGCTTAACTGACTGAGCCATCCGCCACCCCATACAGTGTGGTTTATTTATTTTTTTAAATTTTTTATTTTTTTAAATTTATTTTTTGAGAGACAGAGAGAGACAGCGTGAACAGGGGAGGGTCAGAGAGAGAGGGAGACACACAATCTGAAGCAGGCTCCAGGCTCTGAGTTAGATATCAGCACAGAGCCCGATGCGAGGCTTGATTCCACGAACCATGAGATCATGACCTGAGGCAAAGTAGGACGCTTAACCGACTGAGCCACCCAGGTGCTCCCAGTGTGGTTTAATATGACAGGGCAATGTCCCCTCCTCTGGCCTTTGGTCATCTTTTTCAACCTTGACCTAGCTTTCTATGAATCTTTATTCTTCTAGAGAAATATCATAGAGAAATATGATAAGAAGATTTTCCAGGTTCTTCAGAAACCATCTTAATTTTCACTGGGAGTTCAATTAAATTTCTAGATTAATTTCAGGAGAAATCACAGCTTCAAATGTTAAGCTCTTCTCATCATTAAAAAGGTATGTCGCTTCAGTTATTTATGTCTTCTTTTATGTCCTTAAAATCTTTTCCCTCCAAAAAGTTCAAGGCTGTGTTTTGATTTCCTAAATGTTTTCTGACTTTTATTGGTCTCGTGAATGGAACCTTATGTTTTATTACATGTTTTAGTGAGTTATTGCTGGTGCGAAGTGTTATTGATTTTTGGTACCTTTATTTTCTGTCCCTGCAGCAGGGCGGAATTCTCTAATTTGTTAAAACGGTCTGCCCGTAGATTCTGTTGGATTTTCCATGTAGATAGAATCACTCTCACAATTTGTTTCTTGGTTTATTGCTTTGGCTTGGACTTCTCACACTACGCCAAACAGTATTATTGGAGAGAGCATCCCTTGTCTTGTTCCTGCTATTGAAAGGAAAGTGGGGCTACATGGGTGAAGGGGTTTAAAGAGGGCACTTGTTAACGATGAGCACGGGGTGTGAGTCACTAAGTTCTATTTCTGAAGCCAATATTACACTGTATGTTAACTAGACTTTATTTTTTTAAATTTTTTAAATTTTTTTGATAGACGGAGAGAGACAGTGCGAACAGAGGAGGGTCAGAGAGAGAGAGAGACACAGAATCCGAAGCAGGCTCCAGGCTCTGAGCTAGCTGTCATCACAGAGGCCGACACAGGGCCTGAACCCATGAACTGTGAGATCATGACCTGAGCCAAAGCCGGACGCTTAACCGACTGAGCCACCCAGGCGCCCCTGCTAACTAGAATTTAAATAGAAAATTTGAAACAAACAGAGAAATGTGAATACTTACTCCATCATACTTAATCACATATGGCTTTTAATCACTCTGAGAAAGCTCCTCTTTTTCTTAACTGTAAATTTTTTTTTATCATAGTCATAGAACTTTATCAATGCCTTTCCTGAGTATTTTGAAATAACCACAGAAGTCTTCTCCTTTAGTTCACTGATGTGATGAATTACAATGATAGATATTTCTAATGTTAAACATTCCTTTGTTACTGGAACAAGCTGTACTTGATCTTAATGCTTTTTCATTTTGGAAATTTTTTTTGGAAAAAATTAATTTTTAATTGTGAGGAAATACACATAACATAAAATTTACTATTATAAACTTTTTTTGGAGAGAGAGAGAGAGAGAGAGAGAGAGAGGATGCACACATGAGTGGGAGAGGGGCACGAGGGAGAGGGAGAGGGAAGAATTCTAAGAACCTTAAGAGGCTCCAGGCCCAGTGGTGAGCCTGATGTGGGGCTTGAACTCATGAGCCGTGAGATCACGACCTGAGTGGAAATCAGGAGTCGGATGTTTAACACACGGAGCCACCCAGGTGCCCTCCCACTCCATTGTCTTTTTGGGAATGACATTCACTTAGCATATTGATGCCTTTTTATGGACACTAGTGGATTCAATTAGCCTAATATTTCAATCAGTCTTTTTCACATCTATGCTTATCAGTAAAAATACTTTTCTTGTCTGGTGCTATATTTATCTGGGTCAGGAATAATCAAGATTAAACTTGCCTCATAAAACATATTGATCAGCTTTTCCTCTTTTTCCATTTTCTGAAGCAATCTGTGTAAGATACAGATACGTGGCACTTCAAAATTTGGCAGAACTTGCCTTTGAAACGTCCTGTGTTGGCAAAACGCAAAAGCCAACCAAACAACGCACGCACGGGTCCTTTTCACCTTTGAGGACTCACCTCTCTAGGGGGACGTGTTGTGGGAAATGAATCATAGTAAATATCTGAAGCATTCAGCACCTGGGGCAGAGGGGAGGGACAATAATCCTTCCCAGTTATGAGGACAGGATGGAGACCCGGTTCACAGGGTTACCTAATCCTTGACACTGGGAGAAGACTCCTGCCGCTATTGTTAACAGCTAGTTTCACGAGGCCGAGGGAAACCTTGTTTTGGCCCACAAAGTACCGCACTTCCATCAGGCATGCATTTCCTAGTATTTAACGTGCACCTACTGTGTGCCTGACACCGTGGATTCAGTGGACGACGCACCCACTCCCGAGCCCACAAGGGGCTCTCACGGTCTCCCGGGAGTTTACTGTACTCACAGGAAAAAGCCCTCCTTCCCCTCCCTCTTACTCCTTGTTTTATTTTTATTTTTTATTTAATTAATTAATTTTTAAAGAGAATAATCCAGGACGCAAAAGCCACTATTGTGCTAGATATGCAAAAAGAGGCCCGAAAAGAATACGCAGCAATAGGAATTTTAGGGAGCGGCGTTACGGATGGGGGTCCCCCCAGCCCATTCTCCGAGCCCCGTAAATTGTTAAACTACTACAGCTTTAAACGGGTTGGGGGGGGCGAGGCACACAACAACTCGCGAGGGCCATTCCAAACCCACACAAGGACACAGCGGCGAGGGACGCCCCGCCCCGCCGGCCACACCCGGGCCCCGCCTCTCGGACAGGCCCCGGCCCCGCCCCCGGAGGGTCTCAGGCCCCGCCCCCGGGCGGCCGCGAACGCTCGGCCGCGGCGCAGAGAACCAATCACCGTGCGCTTCTACGTTTAGTCCCTTTTTGGTGTCCGCCCTCAGCCAAAATGGCGCCATCTCGGAAATTGCCGAAGCCCTAGAAGTTGCCGAAGCAGGTCCGGAAGCTGCCGAACGAGTCCGGAAGTTACCGAAAGAGAGCAGCGGGGAAGAAGGATGGCGGATATCATCGCAAGACTCCGAGAGGACGGGATCCAAAAGCGTGTGATACAGGAAGGCCGGGGAGAGCTCCCTGACTTTCAGGATGGAACCAAGGTTCGTGCCTGCCCCCTCCCCTCCACCCTTCTGCGGCGCGGTGCGCATGCGAGGCGGGAGGAGGCCTTAGGCGAGAGGTTGCGCATGCCCAGATAGCAGTGGCCAGTGACTCTACTGCTCACATGCCGAGCTCGACGCTGGTTGGTCTGAATTTAAGCAGGGGGTGAATTTGGATGCGTCTGCCTCGCCCCGTGGCTTGGCCGTGTGGCTGCATTGGTCGGGGAGGCCGTCAGTCATCAGAAGAAGGTTGCTTCATGAGAAAGGGGTTTGGCTTCAGTGTCTAAGCCGACCTGGCTCGGGAGGAGACCCGGAGCAGGAGACCTGGGACCTGGGAGGTGCCCCAGGACTGGGAAGGAGGCCCGCGGCCTCTGGGTTGCCAAGTTCAAGTTCTTTTATAGGTAGGAGGGCCTACTGAAAAAAGTTAAACCAGCTCCCGTTGTTTAGATGGGAAAAGTGAGGCCCCAGGGCACAGAAACGCATTGAGTACACTCAGAGGTCAGGTCTGCCAGACTGGAGCCGTCCGGCAGTTCTATGAGATGTTGCTCAGGACAGAGAAGGGCTGGGAACTTAAAGAACCTCCCACCGTCCTCCTTTGTACATCCGGTCCTTTCTGATCCTCTCCCCGAAACAACCTATGTCTCCAGGCTTCCCTGCTTCTGCTCCTGCTGGTCCCTCCTCCTGGAGCACCTTTCCCAGTCACCGCTTGTCGGTAGAGTAAGGAGCGTCCCAGGGCCAGCCTGTGGGCCCAGCAGAGCAGTCACACAGAATGTGCACATGGAGGGAATGACCAAAGTCCTGGCCTAGACTGGGGACACCAAAAGTCAGAGCAGCTGTGCATGGACACATGCTCCCCGGGCAGCGCTGTGCCAAGGTCGGGCAGGTAAAGATCCTAGCCTGGCTCAGTGCCAGTGCCCTGAGAGCAGAGGGGAGCTGCATCGTTCTCGTGATCAGCTAGAATGGGAGGGATCCTTTCTGAGAGAGAAAAGAGGTGTGGGTGTGGGTGCAGCCCCCATGGGCTGGGGGTTGGTGAGCTTGGAGAAGGTCCTGGCAAGGGAGATCCTGGACAGAACAGATACCAGGAGGAGAGACATTGTAAGGGTAGTGAAGGTAGGTGAATGATGGCACCAGAAAACCAGGGACAGGTAATATTAAATAATAATCCCCAGGTTTGATTGAATGGTCCTAGTGCACTGTGCTAAATGGTACACAAGTTTATTTCCTTTCATCCCACAATGTTGACTCTACTGGTTTGGAAACAGTTCAGAGACGCAGCATACACTGGTGTGGTGGGGAAGCGCATAGGCTTCTCCACTTGTATCCTGCCAATGGGTCAGTCTTCAGATCTCTTCTCTCTGCACTCACCCCCAGATGATCTCCCCCAGGCTCACTAAAAAACCCTCAGGGCGCCTGGGTGGCTCAGTTGGTTGAGCGTCCAACTTCGGCTCAGGTCATGATCTTGGGACTCTTGAGTTCAAGCCCCACATTGGGGTCTCTGCTACCAGCTGCAGAGCTTGCTTTGGATCTTCTGTCCCCCTCTCCCTCCACCCCACCCCCTCTCACTAACGTGCTCTCTTTCAAAAATAAACATTTAAAACATAATAATAGGGGCACCTGGGTGGCTCAGGACATTGAGCATCCAACTTCGGCTCAGGTCATGATCTTGCAGTTCATGGGTTCAAGACCCATTTCGGGCTCTGTGCTGACCGTTGGAGTCTGGAGCCTGCTTCAGGTTCTGTGTCTCCCTCTCTCTCTTCTCCTCCCCCATTCATGGTCATCTCTCTTGCTCTCTCAAAAATAAATAAACATTAAAAAAATTAAAAAAATTCTCCATGCCTGGACTACTCCCACATGTATTTCTTTTCTTTCTTTCTTTTTTAAATGGGAAGGTGTCTTTTTTTTTTTTTTTTAGTTTATTTATTTTGAGAGAGAGAGAGAGAGCACGCATGTGTACACACACTTGTGTGTAGGGAAGGGGCAGAGAGAGAGGAAGAGAGAGGATCCCAAGCAGGCTCCACACCATGAGCCCGGAGCCCGACTCGGGACTCAATCTCACAAACCTGAGCCAAAATCCAGTGGGATGCTTGACCGACCGAGCTACCCAGGTGCCCCCACACGTGTATTCCTGGCTCCCAAGTCATATCTCCGCTTGGATGTCTGGTCGGCCGCTCAGACTTCACCTGCCGCGCCCAAGCCTTCCCCATCTCAGCTAAGGGCCCCCGACCTTCTAGTTGCTCAGGCAAAACACCCCGCAGCGTCCGTGGCCCTTCCGTTCTCTCACATTCCACAGTCTTCGCCACCATTGTCCCCTGGCCTACCGTGGTGGCCTCCCCTTCCTGCACAGCCCCGGCCTCCCTGCATCCTTCCTTATCTGGGCAGCTCTGGAACCCAAGTCAGATCCTGTCCCTCTTCTGCTTGGAGCCACCCAGAGTAAAGACACGACGTCCTCAGCGCAGCCTCCCTGCGGGATCCATCCCTGCCGACCCCAGAGACCCCACAGTGCACTCTGCTTCTGCCATACTTGATGCTGCTCCTTTTTTTTTTTTTAATGTTTATTTTTGAAAGAGAGAGAGAGAGCAGAAGCAGGGGAAGGGCAGAGAGAGAGGGGGACACACAGAATTCAAAGCAGGCTCCAGGCTCTGAACTCTGAGCCTTCAGCGCAGAACCTGACATGGGCCATGAGATCATGACCTGACCTACAGCCGGAGCTTAACTGACTGGGCCACCCAGGCGCCCCGTCTTGATGCTTTTTTTTTTTTAAGTTTACTTATTATTGATATAGAGAGAAACAGAGCATGAGTAGGGGAGGGGCAGAGAGAGAAGGAGACACAGAATCGGAAGCAGGCTCCAGGCTCTGAGCTGTCAGCACAGAGTCCGACGTGGGTCTCAAACCCACGAACCGTGAGATCATGACCTGAGCCAAGGTCGGACGCTTAACCAACTGAGCCACCCAGGTGCCCCAGCATTGATGCTTGTTGAACACACCACACAATCCCACTGCTGCTCTTTGGGCCTGGAGGGTTCACACCCCTTCGCACCCCAGCATCTTTCTGGCATGTTTCTTCTGTGCGCTGTGTGATCTCTGCTTGAAGGTTGCTCCCTCGGAGAGCCCTGCCCCCGGTGTAGATGCGTCCTGTCTTACTCTGCTGCATTTTGTTTTCTGATCCATGGCCCTTAGCTCCACTACACAGTACGCTGTTTTGTTCGAGCGCCATCTCCTTCCTCTAGAAGTTCCACGAGAACTCCATGGGCACAGGGACTTGTGTGCGCTTTATCTACTGCTGTGTCTAGCACAGAACTCAGGCACATAGTAGGTGCTCAGCAAATATTTGTGGAAAGACTGTTTGGAGCCAGAGTGCTTGAGATCCCATCCCAGCCTGTCCACCCCCTAACCATGTGACTCGGGCCCCTGACTTCCCTCTCTGTGACTTAGTTTCCCCCCCGGGTGATGGGGTAAAGGTCAGGCGGTGACCCTCGGGCGAGCCCTGTCCCTCGGTGCCATCTGCAGGCTGAGAGCTGGGCTTGGCCTTGGGGACTGGGCGGGAGTTTGTGCCCTCGCCTTATCCCCCACGTGGCCCGCAGGCCACATTCCACTACCGGACTCTGCACAGCGACAAGGAGGGCACCGTGCTGGACGACAGCCGGGTGCGCGGCAAGCCCATGGAGCTCATCATCGGCAAGAAGTTCAAGCTGCCCGTGTGGGAGACCATCGTGTGCACCATGCGCGAGGGGGAGATCGCCGAGTTCCGCTGCGATGTCAAGGTGCCTGGCGTCCCGCCCCTGCCCGTAGAGTCTGTGCAGCCATTCCGAGCCCCCATCCCGGGGCCCCTGCCTCCAGGGCGCCGTACCAACCAACACGTGTCTTCTGCCTTGCCCTCTTCGTAGACAGACTGCAGCCAGGGCCTTGCAAGTGACCCATACAACTCCTCTCTGGCCCCTAGTCACTGTCAGGCTGGACATATATCAGCTGGAGGGTCTGACCCTTGCCAGCCGTCCCGCCCACTCACCTCCCTGCCCTTCCTTTCCTTCCCCTTCCATCCCCTTCTCTTCCTTCAAAGTGAATTCCTGGGTTCACTACCCCCAGGAAGCCCTCCCTGACTGCTGGCGGTTGGCTTGAAACCCTCCTTGGATCCTGTAACCCCTCATTTCCCGCATGGCCGGGATGGGGCCCTCCACCTGGGTCTGAAGACAGCAGAGCAGGCATCGGACCTGTTTACCTAGGGCTCAGAATGCTCAGCATGTCTGCTGGGTGGCTCGGACCCCAGCAGTCTGCTCCCGCTGCGGACAGTGGGGGCCGTGAACGGAGCTGGTTGAACTGGGGAGGGGGTAGTTTGGTTCCCATCATCTCAAGAGCTGTCCTAGTGAAAGTCAGAGGCCAGGTCTTCTATGTCTGCAGGTCTCTGCAGAGGGCTTGGAGTTGCTACCTTGGGCCCAGCCCTGAGATAGGCCCTGAATGGGGTGGGGGTGGGGCGGGAGAGAAGGGAGAGACACTGAGAACAGAAGGTAGGGGCCCCCAGTAGGGGTGACAAGTCCAGCCCGTGGGCCGCACCCCTGGGAAGAGGCATGAATCCCGCTGAGCCTGTGAGGGCAGGGGAGATGGGTTCACAGTGAGAGTGGGCATTAGTGTTGGGGGTGGGAGGGGGAGGGGCTTGGCTTGGCTTGGTGGCCAGAGGGTGTGGCAAGAGGCGGGGGCTTGGCCAGAAGAGAAGGCTGGGCGACCAGAGCACTCCCGAGGGAAAGGCCCTCCTGTGTTTCAATGGCGCAGGGCCTGGGCTGGTTGCTGCCCCTCCTGGGGCTTCAGTGTCCTTTCTCAGGTGGCGATGGGGCCGGGGGCTGGGCCCCTTGGGCCCGGTGACCAGGCGGCCCCTGCTCACAGAGCCCTGGGTGCGTGTGCACCTTTTTGCAGCACGTGGTCCTGTACCCGCTGGTGGCCAAGAGCTTACGCAACATCGCAGCTGGCAAGGACCCCCTGGAGGGCCAGCGGCACTGCTGCGGGATCGCCCAGATGCACGAGCACAGCTCCCTGGGCCACGCCGACCTGGACGCCCTGCAGCAGAACCCCCAGCCGCTCATCTTCGACATTGAGATGCTTAAGGTGAGGAGCCGCCAGGCCACAGGCGCCTCCCCGGGCCACCCCTGCCCGGCCTCGCAGCAGGAGCTGGCCCTTCCTGCCTGCCTGGGGCTGCTGGCTCAGTGGGCAGACTGTTGGGGGGGGGGTTGGGACAAGAACGGCCGGTGGGGCCCCCAGCAGTGTCTGTGGGTCTCCCTCCTGGGGCCCCTCTGCCTCTACCGACCTCTGTGAGGGTGGGGACTGTCCCCATCTCGTTCACCGTTCTGTCCCTGGAACCTGGCATAGTGCTCGCCAAGTAGAAGGTGTTACTGAAGCATTTGCTGAGTGGTTCTGCTCCTGGTGCCTAACGTCCAGAGGCCCGGCCGGCCCAGAGGTCAGGTCTGCGGCCGGAGAAGCTGGGGTGCCCCCGGGGCCTCCCCCTGACTTGGCCCGCGCTCTGGCAGGTGGAGAGCCCTGGCACGTACCAGCAGGACCCCTGGGCGATGACGGATGAGGAGAAGGCGAAGGCGGTGCCAGTCATCCACCAGGAGGGCAACCAGCTGTACCGGGAGGGCCGCGTGAAGGAGGCGGCCGCCAAGTACTACGACGCCATCGCCTGCCTCAAGAACCTGCAGATGAAGGTGCCGCGCAGAGGCCGTGGTGGAGGGGCGGGGGGCGCCGAGGGAGCTGGCTCTCAGCATCTTCTGCCCTCTCCCTGCCCCCGCGCCCCCCAGGAGCAGCCCGGGTCCCCCGACTGGGTCCAGCTGGATCAGCAGATCACACCGCTGCTGCTCAACTACTGTCAGTGCAAGCTGGTGGCGCAGGAGTACTACGAGGTGCTGGACCACTGCTCCTCCATCCTCAACAAGTACGACGGTGAGTGCCGGGCACGGGGCCACACACCCCAGCCCTCGCGTCACCCCCTGGCGAGCCCCCGCGCCCGCCCGTGCAAACACCCTCCACCCAGGAGGGGCTGTGGGCCCTGTTGGGCCAGTGACGTACGGATGGTGTCGTGGGGTGGAGGGTGGCTGGCCTCCTCGGGTCAGGAGGGCTCTGTGCCACGGGGGGCCCACGGTGGTGGACGTCGGGCAGGCCGGGCAGCTGGCTGGTCCTCCCCCCCCTTCCTCATGCCTTTGCATGCCCGCTTCCTGCTGGTACCCCCGCAGACAACGTCAAGGCCTACTTCAAGCGGGGCAAGGCGCACGCAGCCGTGTGGAATGCCCAGGAGGCCCAGGCCGACTTTGCCAAGGTGCTGGAGCTGGACCCCGCCCTGGCGCCCCTCGTGAGCCGTGAGCTTCGGGCCCTGGAGGCGCGGATCCGGCAGAAGGACGAAGAGGACAGGGCTCGCTTCCGGGGTATCTTCTCCCACTGACGGGGCCCTGCCGGCCCTGCCTGCCCTGCGTAGCCCCCTCCCGCCGCCGCCAGCGCCCCCGCCCCTGCTACGCCATGCTTCTCTGTATATAAAGGCCATATTTATCTCTCCCTGGGCCTGCCGGGGTGGTCTGTTGGGAGAGGCAGGGCTATCACCTCGAATTTCCTGGCACTCAGGGTGGTCTTGGGAGGCGAGGGATCGGGGTCCTAATCCCAGCTTCCCATTCACCAGCTCCAAGACCTCTCTGGGCCTCAGTGTCCCCGGAAGAGATAGGGAGGATGATCTCTGTCACAAAAGGAAGTATTTTTTACCTGGCCAGGGCTGAGGTGCCCAGGAGCCTTCAGTCTTCAGTGGGAGACAGAGGCACGGCCAGGGGGGTCTGAGATGGTCCCCCAGTGCGGCTGTCCCCTCCAGCCTCTGGCCCCGTGGCCTCACGGCCCCGGCTTCGAGATGCGGAGGTTTCAGTCAGAAGCTGAGTCTGGGCCCCTCTGAACTGAAAGGCTGGCCCAGGGCGGGAGGGCTGGACGAGGTGGGATGAGTCTTCGGGGGGCGGCCTCAGGGAGAAGGGAGGACACAGCCCTCCTTGAGAGCTCCAAGGCCCAGGCCCCCATCCTGGCCTCGCCTCGACCCTATGCTATGACCCTGGTCCCATCCTGGCCCCGCTCTGCCCTTCAGTGTTGCCATCAGACTGGAAAACTGGGCTCGGTGGCCCCGTGGGCAGTCAGGTGGGATGCACGTGGTTTATTTTCACGGATTCACACACACTGGAAAAGCCCCTGGGCCCTCGCCGCGTCCTCCTCCCACCGAGGCTGGGTGCCTCCCGCGTGAAAGGGAAGTAACACTGAGGGGCAGACAAAGATGCGGGGCGCGGGTTGCCCAGACCTCTGGCCCCCCAGCCTCCCACACGTGCCATTCAGGGCCCCTCGAGTGCACAAATAAATAACTCCGGGCCGCCATAGTGCGGGCCTCAGGGCCTCACTCCTCGCTGTCCAGCTTGAGGCTGATGCTTCGGGGCTTGCCTCGGGCCAGGGTGCTGGGCGGCGTCCCCGGGCTCTCCCGCTCTACCTGACTGGGCCCCCTGGAGCGAAGCAGCTGGCTCTGCTTTCGGAGGAAGTCCACAGGGGCAGCCCCCCCATAGCTGCTCTTGGCCAGGGTGGCCCTGGAGGGTCCCGTGGGGGCGTGAGGGTGGGAGCCGGCCTCCAGTTGGCCCAGGTGGGCCACGTAGCCATCGGACAGGAACTGTGGGCAGAAATGGGTAGGGATGAGGGCACCGCGGGCCTCAGGCCCACACGCAGCCCTCACCTGTCCCCTTCCCCCAGGTTCGTGGGCAGTGCTGGCAGCGTTATAGGCCTGGCACAGCTTGACCCGGTGTCTTCTCTCGGCAGATAGGAGCCCCAGACTGGGAGCCAGAGCACCCTGGCTGTACTCCTATCTCTGCCCCTCTCTGGGCTTCAGGTTCCTGGGAGCTTGGCAGGAAGTAACAGCCGCTGACAGTAAGCACTTGCCCTGTGTCCCCCCCCCCCCCGTGCACACTAAGCGGTGATGCTGGCGAAAGCTGTGGCGGTTGGTGCCATTTCATCATTTCTGCTCCCAGACAGGAAATTGAGGCTCAGAAAGCTCAAGGTCCATGGCCAGGGCCATGCCAGGGTGAATA
This sequence comes from Mungos mungo, assembly GCA_004023785.1. NCBI lineage: Eukaryota > Metazoa > Chordata > Mammalia > Carnivora > Herpestidae > Mungos > Mungos mungo. Next base: position 77,720 of record PISW01001023.1, on the reverse strand, counting down.
CGAACACTCAAGGTCTCGAGCACGCTCCCGCCTGTTATCTATCCCTGCCCAGCAGCTCCAAGCTGTTCATGACGCCTGTCCCAGGAGGAGCCCAGTCCCCTGAGGCTAGCTGGCCGTTTTGTAGCCGTCCCCCTTGCGGTGCTTCTTCACACAGGCGGTCTTCCACCGCCCCATCCCCCGGCTCCACTCCCCCGCCAGCTCCCAATCCCGGCCTGCACCGGGCTCTCACCTGGCACTGCGCTTGCAGCTTGCGCACTGCTCGGCCCACGATGTAGGTCTGGCTCGGGGGCAGGCCCAGCGCCGCGTATACGGCCACGTCTTTGGGGGACCCATAGCCGGCCACGATGTTCAGTTCTACCTGCGGTGGGAGAAGCCAGTCAGCCACCCCAGGGGGTGCGAGACCGGGGTGGGTCGGATGGGCCTCCAGGGTCAGATTGCTCGTGGGCGGGGCTAGCCAATGGAGGCGGGGTCACGGGGTTTTACATCATCAGGCCCCGCTCCCTAGACAGAGTTGGTCCAGAGCCCTAGGGGTCTCCCGACCACCAGGGGGCCAGGCCCTCTGGGCCTCTCTTGCCAGTTAGGGCCCCGAGCCCGAGCCCTTGGGGGTGGGACCAGCCAGGCCTGCACAAGTCCTACAGCCCCTGGCGGGGACGGGGTGGGGGGCGGGACCCTCCCCAGGCGCACCTCCTGCACAAGGCTCTGCAGAAACATCGCCTTCTGGCGCAGTGGGTCGTGGGTGAGGCCATCGCAGAAGGAGACGACGCCGTGAGGAAAGTTGTGCTGCGACAGCCAGGCCACCACGCGGTGCTTCTGCATGTCGGGCCGGCCTGTTACGTACACGATCAGGTAGCCGGCGTCCTGCCAGTGCCTGCGGGGTGGGACTGCGGTCAGTTCCGTCTCCGAGGGTAGGGTCGGTCACCGCGGCCAGCCGGGCGGCACCGCTCCTACCTGACCACATCCACTGCGCCAGCGCGCACCTTGGGGTCGCTGCCCATGATGGAGACGCTGGCAGTGAAGGAGCCGTCGATGCTGAAGACCACGGCCTCCGTGCCGCGGGCCACCACGGTCAGGCAGCACTCAGCATACGTGTGGTCGCCCCTGCGGCCCACGAACGGCGTGAGCGGTGCAGGTCGAGGCCTGGCGGAGCCCCGACCCGCACAGGCCCGGCCCGCCTGGCGCTCACCTGACCACCATGCGCACCGGGTAGACGCCGATGCCCAGCGCGCGCTCCAGGGGCACGGAGAAGGTGAGGCGGCCGGAGCTGTTGGTGACCTCAGTGCCGAAGTGGATCCACTTGCCTGACAGCGGCTGCGTCATGATGTAGACGTCCACCTGGTGGGGAGAGCAGGCGAGAGGGACCGTGGGGCGGAGCCTGAGCGGAGGAGGGTCTGGGCGGGCTGTCGTAGGTGGGGGGGTAGACGGGACCCAGGGGGGGCGGGTCTCCCCGGGGCCAAGGCGCCGTGTCCTGACCTTCTCTCCGGTGAGCGTGACTACGTCCAAGGGCCCGTACATGAAGCGCCCGTTCAGCACCTGTGGGCGGCCCTCGCACACCACCGTGTCGCTTGCCCGGTGGTTGGAAGTGACATTCTGGCGAGAGGAGATGGAGTGAGACCTGGGCCGGCCGGGAGATGACAGGATTGCAGGAGCAGCTGCTGAGGGGGACCCTAAGCCAGATGGGGGCGGGGCCTCTGCAGGAGGTCCGAGGCCCGAGTGGTGGGAGCTTTTCCGACCCCGACCTGAGGTCACAAGTGCCCGTGGGTGGACTTTGGCTCCCAGGGGCAGGAGCCGTGACAGGCCGGGATGTAGAGTGAGCATGCCTCGAACTAGCAGTGAAAGGGGAGGAAGTTCCCGGTTCCCAGGGGCGGGACCGAGACACGAGGGGGGCGGGGCCAGGCCTACAGAGGGGAGGTCCCGGGAAGGTAGTGTCGGGGCGGGGGTGATGCTGCGGAGAGAGGGCTGAGCCCCTCTCCCTAGAATCTCCAGAGGACCCGAGGGGGTGGGGACATACCCGGATCTTGACTTGCGTGCGTTTGCGCTGCCACTTCTCTCTGGGGAAGGCCGGGCTGTAGATGGACGGCTCCTCGCACTCGGTCAGCTGTGGCTGCTCCTTCTCGATCACCTGTGCACGCGAGGCCACGTGACCGGGGAACCCCTGTCTGCCCCTCCTCTGGCCGGAGGCTCCCCACCCTTGTCCAGGGCTCCTCGCCCACCCTGTGCGCCCGATCCCCGAGCCCACCTGGCGCAGGATGAAGGCCACCACATCAGCCGACTCCCAGTAGCTGGCGTGGAAGAGGTGGGGCAGCGTGACGGTGGGGAAGGCGGTGAGCGCCTCGGGACAGTACAGCGAGTAGTCAATCCGCTTGGTCCCCCACCAGCGCTCCAGGACTGCACGGCCACGTCGGGCAGTGAGTCAGGGGTGGCCTCCCACCTCGTGCCCACGTGTCCGGCCCCTGGGTACTCTTTCCTCCCTCCTTTCTGTCAAGCCTGCTCTTTGCCACGTCTGGGGTTGGGGTTGGGTACGGGGCCCTCTCGTCCCAGAGCAAATGCTGGGGGCAAGGGTGCTTCAGCTGGGCTCTGGGAGGTAGAATAAGTGTCCCCTCCCCAGGCTGGGTGGCTGGCTGACTTACTCTTAACCACCTCACTGGTGGTGCTGGGGGCAGCTGGCTGGGCCGGTGGGTCAGTGCCTAATTCACTGCCCTTCCAGAAGGCACCGCTGGCAGAGGTGGGTGTTGAGGGCACCAACATCTCCAGCTCTTCCAGAAAGAGGCCTGAGTGGGTCTGCAGAGTGTCAGCTGGGGAAGGGGGGGCAACCTGAGTGGTGGTCTGAGCCAGGCCGCCCTCCCCACTTTCCATCTGGGGGCTCCGGGACTGCCTGGCCCTCACACCTCTACCATCTTCCCCCAGCCCTCCCTGCTCAGGTCTTGACTGAGGCTGAAGTGCCCCCCATTTGGGTGGAAGTGAAAACGGGAGGGCGTTCTCTCTTCTTATCTTCCTCCAACAGCCAACCGCATTCCTTCCAGAATGCCTGCCGCCACCAGCCCAGCGCGGGCCCACTTGTCTCACGGACCAAATGGGTACCCACTTGCATGCCTACGTGAACACACCCCCTACCAATACATGTGTCTATGGATATGCCCCTACGGGCAGATACAGCAGCCCCCCCACATTGTGGCTTCTCTCAGACTCTGGCATCCCAGTGCCACTCTGGCTCTTCTCTTTAATGCAGCCATCACCACTGCCCCCACCCTTGGCAGAGACTGTCGATCTTGGGGATCCAGAGCTCACAGAGGGCCAGGGTAGGGCTCCTTGGTCCTGGGAGTGGTGACCTGAGAGGTCGGCAATGATATAGGAACCACCTCACATCCCGCTGGGGGAGGGGAGCCCATCCCTATCCCTCCCTGTGAGTGCCCTCTCCCCTCTCCCCTTTATCTTGGTCGGGGACATACCCAGCAGCAGGGATGAGCCGTCTCCCAGGGGGAACTTCTGGTAGCGGGGCACGGCCAGTGGGGCGATAGCCTGAAACTTGGGGGCCAGCAAGGGTTCGAGGCGGGAGGCGCAGGGGTCAGCTGCGTGGAAGAGGTTGTAGATCTGCTCACAGGCCGGGCGCATCTGGGCCACTGGTACCCGGAAGATAAAGGAAGGAGGAGGTTCAGCCGGGCAGGCTGGACAGTGGGGGGCGTGGGAAGCAGCACCTGGCATGCCGGGTGACCCTGAGCCAGCACTTCCCAACCTCCACTCCCCGAGAGGTCACCAGGGTCCTGTCAAGCGGAGACAGGTGTCTCAGCTAAGAGGCGATCAGACCCTGCAACTGCTGTCGGGATTCAGGATGAAGCATTTCCTCCTGCCTGTCTGACCCCGGCTCACACAGAGCAGCGTGTAGGGGCCGGAGTTCCTCCTGGTGCACCTTGGGAAACTTGGCCTTGGCAAGTCTCTGGGCCTCAAGTTCCCCTTCTCTAGCCAGGCCATTTAATGTGTTCCATGGCGTATGGCAATAACACCAGCATCTCGAGTGTGGCAAAAAGCCAGGGGAGGGACAGATGAAGGAAAAGGCGTGGCTGCCACCCCCACACTGAAGGCTCACCCTCCAAGGTGGGCATCACGGTTTTGCGCAAAGCCAGCACCAGGCCCAGCGGGGAGCCAAAGAGGAAGAAGCCGGAGACCTTGAAGTCAAGGCGGGCAGCGCTGGTGGGGCCATCAGGAGCCTCGGAAGTGGCAGCAGGGGGGCAGGAGGCTGTGCTTGCCCTCCTGGGGTCCCCAGAGGCGGTGGTGGAGGGGGCGGCCTGCAGGCTGTGGGAGGGGGAGGGGTGCTCAGTGCTGCCGCCCCCACAGCCCAGCAGGAGCCCAGGGCACGGGTGATGGGGCAGAAATGTCACCTGTTCTGAGCACCCTCGGGCTCAGGACTGGCCATGTCGCTGGGGGTGCGCTGGGCAGGCAGGGCTGAGGGTTCTGGGCTGGCCCGTCCCAGCCCCTCCACCCCATCTGCCAGGGGGTCCCGCACTGGGCCGACCTCCGGGGAGAGCAGCTCATTGTTCTAGACAGAACAGGGGACAGAAATATCCTTAGGGTTGGAGACGATTGGATTTCTACTTATTTGGAAGTGAGGAGAGAGGCTGGAGGTTGGGCAGGGACTCCAGGGAAGAACTGGGGCAGAGCCCAAGAGGGGACAGAGCGAGGCGGAAGGGAAGCTGCCTGAAGAGAAGTCATACTGCGGGGGCCGGGGCCGGGGGTGGGGGGGGGTAGAGACCGAGAGCTGGAGAAACAGCCCCCTCCTGAGGGGGCAGGGTTCAGCCACACTGACCATGCTCCCTCGGCGGCTGCTGCCCCGGCTCCCAGTGCCCGCGCTGGCACTGTGGCAGAGTGCGTCAAAGCCCAGGATTCCACCGACGCCATCTCCGATCAGCACCACCTGATTGGGGAGAGTGGCGCCCTCAGGAGGACGGACGGACGGACAGACAGACAGACGGACAGAGGGCTCTAGCGGCAAGCTTCTCTGGAACGTCCCCAGCTCCTGACCTGCCCGCAGAAGCCGGCACCCTCCGACGAGCGCAGGAAGGCAGCATAGGCCTGGTTGGTGCGGGCGATGACAGTGGCCACGGCGCCCTGGTATCGGGACGATGAGGTGGCCAGCAGTGGCAGGGCGGCCAGTGGAATGTGGTCCTGGGAGCGGGACAGGCTGTCGCCGTCGTGGCTGTAGGGGCTCAGGCTGGAGGAGGAGGTGCGGTGGGTGGGTGGAAGGGCCTCTGGGCCCCTACTCTGCCCCCTCCATGTCCCCTCAGCCTGCTGGGAAGTCCCAGCTCTGCGGCGCCTTTGCAGGGAGCATCAGTCCCCAAGGGGCCTCTGTGATGGAGCCATTGCCTAGAAACTGAAGTCCAGCCCCGTGTGTGACTGGCTCTGGTGTCTGGCTTCCCCGCCTCCTCCCCCTCTCACCATGGGCCTCTTTGGTCCCGGGAGCACCCAGTGGCTATCAGCACCATGAAGACCCTGTGTGGCCCCCGCCGTCCCACCCCTGACCAGTACTTGGAGACAAGGGCGTAGGCGGCAGCGCAGATGGGAGGGCAGGGCACCAGACGCAGTGCCACGTGGCCCAGGGCCTCGGGGAAGTGGATCCGTGTGACAGCCTCAAAGGCCAGACTCAGCGTCTGTACGTCTGCCTGCTTGGAGTTGGCATCTCCAGGGCCTGAGTCCAGGATGTTGCCACTGTGCAGGATGAGGAAGAGGGCGTGGACTGCGCATGCCTCGGCCCCCAGCTCCCCGGCTCCATCTGGGCCCTGTGGGACACAATGGGGGGCCAGGGATGTCAGAGCAGTGGCCTGCCTGGTGGGGGAGGGCAGAACTGCGGATCTGGGGTAGCCGGCTGCACTCACCTCCAAGTCCCTGGATGCTCGGGCCCCATCCCCAATGTCTTTGGTGGCCTCGGTTCTGGGGTCTACAGGACAGGGGGTAGCCAGTGAAGGTGACTGAGGGGCCTGCGGGGGGCCCCCTCGTCTGGCACTTTGGGGACCCTTGCTTTGCTGTCTGCCTCTTCCTCTGACCTCTCTCACCAGGCTCTCATGGGACATTTCATGTTTCTGGGCCTTTGCACATGTTCGTCCTGCTGCTGTGAGGGACACCTCTTCCCCACAATGCCTGTCTGCCTGGAAAATTCCTTCTAATCCTGCCCTGTCCAGTATGGTGGCCAGGAGCCACATGTGCCCATTTAAATGGGAAGGAATTAAAGTACAATACAAATTTCAGTTCCTCAGTCACACGGCCCACATTTCAAGTGCTTGAAAACCACATGTGGCTAGTGGCTGGATGATTTCCATCATCACCGAAAGTTCTGTGGGACAGGGCTGGTGTAAGCCTTCACAATCCAGCGTGGACCTCGCCCCCCACGTGAAGCCTTCCCGGACTCCAAATTCATTCCTCCATTTTTTGTGCTGTGTCTGAACTTGGAGTACCCTCTAACTACCCATCTATCCCCGCCTATCCGCTCATTAGTCATCTGATATTCAATGCATGCCCTCCCTGGATTGACACTCAATTTAGGGCGTTAGGACTGGGCTATTCTGAGTGCTGACAGCATGCAGGGTGCTGGCGGCTGGCAGTCTTTACCTGGGGTCCCCTCAGCCTCCACGGGGGAGGCAAAGGCATCAATGAAGTCACTGGAGTTCCACTTGGTCATCTCCTTGGGGAAGACCTCGTCACTGTCCGAGAAGCCTTCTACAAGGACAGGGGGCTGTGTCACGGGGTGGTAGGAGCTGCTCAGGGACACCCCCGCCCCCAGCAGGGCCGTGGTGCTGACCGTGGGCATCAAAGAACTCCTCCTCGGAGCTGTTCTCGGAGTCTCGGGCGATGTTCTGCATCCGCCACTCCGACAGGCTCTGGGGAGACACGCCCCCTGCAGGGCCACATCAGTCTCAGCCTGGAGTCCAGCCCGAGGACGACTCCCTCCCTTCCCGGTGCCCCAACCTCACCTCCATGCTGGGATGAGTAGGAGGAACGGGAAGATGAGGACCACTGCTTGCCAAAACTGGCATCGGGCGAGGCGTCGGGGCCGAGGGGTGCCTCGGGCCCATCGGGGGTGCCAGCGTGGCTGGCCACAGCCCGGGCCTCAACACTAGGCTTCCCAGGGGCCTGGGTTTCGGGCCCCTCACTGCCCGTGTTGCACTTGGCCATGCGCTGTGCCAGCATGCGGGCAGTCTCTTCCTCTAATGCCCGGATGTCCGCCATGCTCAGCTCTGTCCATTCATCCTGCCAGCACCAGGCCTGGCGGTGGGCCCGTAGCATCACCCGCCGCAGACCTGCAGGTGCCCAGGCATCAGAACCATGCCCCTCAGCCCGAGTTTCCCTGCCACTGCCACCCCCTCTCCCCGCCCTGGCAGCCATATTCCCAGCTCTCTACACTGGGTGATGGCTCCCGTGGGCACACCACCCACCCAGAGCCACGAAGTAGGACAAGGCTGGTGCCATCCAGGAGATGGGAGTAGAAACTGGGGCATTTGTCCCCAACTCTGAGCATGAACCCAACCCCAATACTCTGGGCGGCTGGGACCAAGCCTGCTTCTCGCTGTCTCTTAGTTGTTTTCCTGCTGACATCTTCAGAGAAGTTAACAATCAAGGCATTAACAGTTAATGAAATAGTTGATAGTTAATGAAGGTGTTAATAGTTAATGGAAGTGTTGGCACTTAATGAAGTTTGTAGTGAAAGATGATACCCATTCTGGGATGTTTTCATCTGAAGCAGAGGAATAAAGTTAGAAGCTTCCATATCTAGGAAATCAATTAATAATGGTTGGATCATAATTATAAACTTCTGGAGGGAAATCTATCAGAATCTGACTAGCGGGGATATCTGTGGGTGATTTCATTTTCTTTTTTGTGCTTTTCAGTATTTTTACAAGTGCAAGACCAGGATCCTGGATTATTCTCTAAGCTAAACTCCCTCATGTGTAAAACAGGAACCGAAGCTCCCACTCGGTAGGGGTGTCAGGGTGTTAGAGGAGATCTTGCATGAGAAGTGATCGGCGGAGGAACTCGCGTGTTGTGAATGCTCCGTCAGTGTTAGCTCTTAATACCTGGCCCGACCTCCTGCTCATTCACAGAATGGAAAATGAAGGTGCAGAGATGCCTGGGGTCCTGGGCTCCCCATCCGGGATTCTTCTATCTCCAGGGGACCCACCCTCAGACCTGGGAGCTGAGGCAGGGCTGAGCTGCAGGGGCTGTGGGGTTGGGGTTAGGAGGGTGAGAAGGGGAGCTGGGATCAGGAGGGACCCCAAGAGGATGAGTCAGAGTCACAGCCTGTACTTGTTAGTGTGTGGCTGGTTAGGGCTGCTGACCCTTCCGGGGGTTTCTAAGTCTCCCCTGGCCCACAGAACGTTGGAGAATCCTGGAAGCCTAACGGATGAAAGGGAGCAGCTCTGAATGTCAGAGGCTGCATGGACCTCAGAGCTCATGTCTCCAGCTGCTTGCCCTCCTGACTCTTACCTATACCTCAAGCCTGGGTTCCCCTGTCCGCCAGCCGAGCTGTGCCGCTCCCCTCTGCCTCAGTGCCACCATATCAAGTGGAAATGATGGCTTTATGCTTCTGTGTCCCTAGTCACCAGGGAGCGTCCCTGGCTCAAATGCGGGGCCTGGTGCATGCTGGGTAAAGGGAGCCCCCTGTGGCCGGGTGCTCACCGACATCATGGATGAACTGCTCGATCTTGGCCTGCATGCCCCAGTAGCGGAACTCGACCTTGCACAGCTTGTAGGCGCACATGAGGGGCCCTGTCTGGGCCGCGGTGCGAGCCCAGTCATCGGCCAGCGGTCCCCGGCCAGTCTTGGCCGAGCGGTACAGCCGCGGGTCCTCTTCTGCCTTGTACTCTCCTGGGGCCACCGCATCCCGCACGATGTCGATGGTATCTGAGGGGGGGTCCAGCGGCACTGAGCAACACCGGCCCCCTCGCCCCCATCCCCCCACTCCCCGGCAGCCAGGAAGCCGAGGCCAGGAGAGAGCCTGGGGCTTGTCAGAGGCCGCCCACGGAGGTGGCAGGTGGTCTGAGAGGGGCTCTAGGGTCCCCTCACTGGCCCCAGGCCTCACCCAGGATGCGCTGTCTCCTCTCCGCTCCACTCAGGTTGAAGACGTTCGGCTGCTGCCCCCCATCGGGCAGGTAATAAGTCTCTATTTCAATGGAGAATTTCTCCACAAAGGGGCAGGTGTACCTGGGCACAGGGCAGGGGGGAGGGTCACTACTGTGCCGACCAAGGCTGCTCTCCTTGTAGCCCCAGGCCTGCCCCACCCACTCACCGAGTTCGGGTGTAGGGATAGGCATTCCAGGACTCCTCCTCCACCTGCAGGGCGGCCTTGGGCAGCAGCGCCCGGAACCAGCCTGGGATGTGGGAGCCCACGTGGTACACCTTGTGTGTGTACTGCCCACTGCCGCCGGGCCCGTCTGTGTAGGGCCGGTTGGCCAGGATCTCCACGCCACTGCCCTCACCGCTCGACTCCTCCCGGCTCTTTTTCTGCACCCAGGGGAGAACAGAATGGGCCGCGTGGCCCTGGCTGAGCTCCCGGGGTCCTCCAGCTCGGCCTGGCCCCCTGCACAATGCGGGAGCCCTGGTCCCAGCCTTCCCACCTCCCTGAAACTTGACCCTGGCCCCCTGCAGCTCCCTGGGATCAGGACCACGGCTGCTGTCCAGTTCCGCACGGGGCTTGCAGGCCAGCTTTCATTCGCATATTGATTGTCTGGTCTATTTGAGGCATACTGGGATTATCTTAATTGGGACCTGTTGGTGAATAAACAAAACCCCCCGCCTGCCCTGTGGGACTTCAGTTCTAGTGCAGGTGGGGGTGGGGGGACATGACAAAAGCCAAGTGACGGGGTCTATTAGAGGTGGGAAGTGTTATGGGAAAAAGAAAGTGTAGATTAAGGTAAGGCGTATTAGGTTGGGGTTGCAATTATGACAGGCTGATCGGGGAAAGGCTCTCTGGGAAGATAACATGACCACAATTTGAGCCTGACTGAAGGGGAGGGCAGGTGTGGAGTGCAGAGGTGGGGTGGGGGGAGCTATTCAAGGCAGACGGGATGCCAGGGCGGGTTCCTGAGATGGGGGTGTGGCGAGTGTCCCAGGCAGCGTCGGGGAGGGTGGGCTGGAAGAATCAGGGAAGTCCTCTGAGAACCTGACCCCAGGCCTCTCCCTCTCTAGGGCTCCAGTACCTGCTCCGGCCACACCCCTTGTAGTTTGGGAGCATTCAGATCCTGCCCTTTTATAGCTCTGGAGCCTGAACTTGGCCCACTCTACCCCCTGAAGCCCGATCCTGGCCCTCTTGTCTCCTCAGACCCTGACCCTCATTTCTGGGGGAACACAGACCTCCGTGAGGCCTTGCACCAACCCTCTTCTCCCCTTGAAAGCCTGCGCAGCCCCTCTCACAGTCTAAGTCCAGACCCGTAGTCTTGGGTCCCTGGCTGCCCCTCTCTGTCACAGTTTTGGAGTCTGATCCTCATCCCGAGTCCCTGACCCCCTGGGGTTGTCAGGATTCTGCACCCTCCGGGAACTGGGGACGGGGGACCAGCTTCCAGTCTTCTCCATCACCTAGCACCCCTCCTGGCTCCCTGCCTCTCACTCCTGTCTCCTCCGGGCTCCTGTGCCTCCCGCAAGGGGTTAGGATTCTAAGGAGGATTAAAGGAGATCAGAAGTGGGCTAGCGTCAACCAGCCAGCAGCCGGGCCCTTGGGGGATGGGGAGGTGCCACTAGGCCCTTCTGTCCCCTTTCCCACCGCCGCCCCCCTCCCCGCATTGGAAGGGGGACTTCTCAGTCCTCCCTAGGCTCTGAGTCCTTCCAAGCCCCAGAGCCGGGCTGAGGGGGGTTGAGCTGGCCGGCCGGCCCCTCGGCCCAGGTGCAGCCTGCGCGCTCCTGCCGTGACCCCTATCTCGAAGTGCGGCCCCCTTAGGCTCCCGCTGCCCACCTCCCTCACCTGGATCATGTAGAGCTGGGCCACCTGGTACTCATCCAGGCTCATGGGAAGCAGGATGTGGTACTCCTTGATGAGCATCCTGAAGGTGTTCGGCCGGCCGCGCGCGGCCTCCGCTCCGCCTGGCGCAGGGCACGGCGCGGCAGTCAGCGCGGGGCGGCGGCGCGCGGCCCCGAGCCCTGCGCGCGGGCCGGAGGGCGCGGGCCGCGGGACCCCATGCCTCGGCCCGCCGCAGGGGAGGCAGAGGCGAGCCCAGCGCCGCCGGGGGCCCGCGAGCCGCAGCGAGGCTGAGCGCTGACCTCTTTTCCGCGCGGCCCCGGTTTCTCCCCCCCGCCCGCCCGCCGGTCGCCATGGCAACCGCGCGCTGACGCGGGCCCCCCGGAGCTGCGGGCGCGGGACGGCTGGGTAGCGGGCCGGCCTCGCCTCTCCAGCCGTAGCGGTGTCCTGACCCCCGTCAGAGCTGCATCCCTCGGGGACCCGCCCCCCGGAGCTCCGGTCCCCTCCTTCCCGGCCCGCCTTCCACAAGCAGCCCCTCGGGACTCGCCTCCTGCATCCCTCTCCCCTAGGCGGTGAGGTCGCGTGCCCCCCACGCCTAGACAGCCACTTGTCCCCCGGGGGGTCTCTCCGCAGAGCAGCTCCGTGCGCCCCTCCTTGCAGCGCCTGTCAGTGTCCCCATTCCCCCCGCACCCAAACCTACCTTCCAGGACCCGATAACTAACCCTTCCAGCCCCCAGACCTGCCTTCCCCATTCCGCCCCTCAGCCCCGTCCTCGACTTCCCCGCCTCAGCATCCTTCCTGGACCCCCGGCACACGTCTATGCAGCCACCCCCATCATCCTTCCCGGGGTTGACCCCTCTTCGAGCTGAGGCGAGAGTGGCTCCACTGGGAATCCCACGGGCCCCGACCCGGGGAGACCCGCTCCGCCCACCTGCGCCCCGGTTGCGCCACCGGCACCCCTCCCACCACCCCACCTCGCACCCAGCGAGCGGGCGAGAGGCCCCATTGTCCCCACTTCCCTCTGCTCTTCGGCGTCCCCGTCCCCAGCCGCGTTCTTGGTCCGCCCGCCAACGTCCCGGCTCACCTCTAGTCTAGGGCGGGCGCCCCTCACCCGGCACGGCCGGGGGCGGATGGGCCGCGGGTCGGAGGCCGGAGCACCCCCAGCCCCAGCCTCGGGTTCCAGCAGTGGCCGGACCCTCTGGAGGCGCAGCGCGGGCCCATGGCCCCGACCTTCCTCCGGGTCCTCCCGCCGGCGCCCCTGCTGTCCCTCCCCGCCGCCCGCCGCGTCACCGCGGCCGCCCCGCCCCTTTCCTGGGCCCTGCTGGCCCTCCCCACTTCTGCGGGGTCCCGACAGCCCCGCCCACGGGAGGAGGGCGGCCCCTGCCTTCCTTCCCCCGGGCGGCAGGGTGAGGCAGTTCTCCAAATGCTGGCGCTTTTTACTCCCTCCGTGTTCTTTGGGATCCCCTAAACACTTCCTATCTCCACCCCGGCCCAGCCCCCCTGCGTGCCTCGGAAACACGGCAGGACCCATCCCCGTTCTTCCCAGCCCTCGAGCCTGGGACCCAGGGTAGGGGAAATGCCGCGTGCCGCCTCCAGTCTGGCGAGAAGCTGGTCTAAGACTTGCCTGTCCCTAGGGGGTGGGGTTCCGGCGCCGGAGGCCTCTAGGGTCGTTCAGCTCTACACCCGGGCAGATGACTGCAGTCACTCCGAAGCCATGGTCTAGCCCCTAAATGGGGCCCCATGGCCTTCCCCACAGATACCTTCCGGGTCCACAAGTCTGGCCAGCCATACCCTGGGCAAAGGCTGAGACACCTGAGGGCTGGGCTGGTGGGGCCACACCCAGCAGGCTAGAAGGTGCTGGGATCGTTGATGGCAGCACGAGCTGGGTCTTACCCATGGTGGAAGTCAGTCCTCTCTCCATGGCTCTGCTTCCCTGGGGCTGAGGGGAGGGAAGCTGCTGTGCACCCTCTCCACAGAGTCAGGATGTGTTCAGAGCCTCCCATGGCTGATTTGGTTTAAGATGTTGGGGCATTGGGGCATGTGAGGGCCTGGCTTACTTGAACTGACATTTCCACCCTGCCAGACATCACGGCCAATCCGGAGAAAGAAGCCTCTAGGCTTCTAGGAGACAGTGCCCTCCAGCCGCAAAGGCTGCCAAGGCCCTGCGCTGCCCCCTGGTGGCACCCTGTGTAGGAGGGCAGGGCTCCCAGCTACTAAGGGCAACCCTTTCCACTACTTACATGGGGGAAGGCTGAGGGCTGGAGAAGGGCAGGGTTCCGACCAAGGTCAACGGACAGCAGGGGCTCGGCTGCCCTCTCTCCCACCACTGCACCGACCCTCTCCCCTCTGTGAGTCTCCTCTTTCCCAATTTCCGTGTGGCTTACCAGAAGTACCAGACTCAGAAAGACTGAGATGAGAGAACAACTCCAAAGTATCTTTTATTTATACAAAAAGGGCATATTTAGCAAAAGACACTGAAAAAAGAGTCGCTATGGCCCAGGAGACAAGGCAGGGAGGTGAGAGGCCTTCGGAGGCCCGGCTAGGGGTCGAGTCTGGAAAGAGTGGTGAAAAGTCCTGGGTAAGTGCTGAGTGATGGGGGCCACGGAAAGGAGAAGGCTCCAGCAGACCAACACTGTTGGCAGGTCATGGGTGGGACTCACGGTGACCTCGCTGCTAACTCTTGAAAGAGTCCCCGTTAGTGCCGTCGACTGGAGTTGAGAGCCGCCCCCTGGTTCCTGGAGGGCACCCACCAAGGGAGACAGGACAGGAAGCCCAGGCTGGGAAGTGCAACTCGGGGTGAAGGCCAGGGAGAAGCAGGTGCTCTGCAGTGGCCGGGAAAGGTCCAGACTCGGAGGCGGAGGCGCGTCCTGTTACGTGCGGGCGTTCCGCTCTGTCTCTGCCAAGCACTCTCTGACTAGGGCCCGGGCATGGATGATGCCTGAGGTGGGGACGTGCAAGGAAAGCAAGTAACTACAGCGACCCTCCACAGTCCCGCCCCCACGCCCCGGAGGAAGACCCCTCCCTCCCTGCCCCCTGTCAGTAAAAAGGACAAGGGCTAAAATCTAATGAGGGGCCTCATAAGATGAGAATCGTGGCTAATCCTCAAAATTTGCCTTGATGAAATACAAACGCCCTGGTCCTTCCCCGAAAGCTGACTCAATTTTAGTTCCATTCAAAACACCTCTCTGGATAGTGATACTCGCCCTTGTCTAGGCTTGGTCAGGTGGCCTTCAGATGTCCTTCCCTTCCTAATGGATTGCTCGGTATTAGTCTCTTGAACAGAGAGAGTGAAGGCCTCACTTACCTCTCTTCAGGCGCTCCATGGCACTCTTGCTGCCAGCATAGGTTGGCCGGATCTCTTTGCCCATCTCCTCTATGACCGACAGCAGGTCCGTGTAGGTGCTCTGGGAGCCCTGGGCGCCCGGTGGCTTCATTGCCTATGTCAAAAGAGGACAGGGCGATGAACTCAGGCTCCGAGGGGACCTCCAGTCTCCACCCAGAGGCAATCCCTCTGCCCCACTCACCTGCACATAACCCATGGAGGGCGGTCCAAAGTCGTTAAACAGCGGTCTGAAAGGGGCAGCGGCTCCCGGCACCGAGCCCGACGGCGATGGGACACTTCCGGCTGCAACACGCGCGAGTAAGAGGTCAGCGCGGGGCCAGGAGGCCTCCTCCCAGCGTTCCAAGCCCCCGACCGGAGTCGCCTGATTCCCTCCAAAGGGATGCTTCACTTCAGGCGCTCAACTTCAGGGACAAACACCTCCCCCTGCGCTCCACCAACTAGCCCTTACGTGACCACGCCCACTTCACAGGCCAGCAAACTGAGGCTCAGCGAGGGTAGGAGGCAGGCCCAATGTTGGAGAACTCAGGCCGTCTTCTCGACCACCCGGGCAGGTGAGCAGGGGTAGAGCTGGATCCTCACCTGTAGGGACCGGGGTGCCGGGTCCAGGGGTGCTGGAGCCGGGGGTGCTGCTGGGGGCGGGGGCGATGGGTTTGTAGGACATCCCCAACTCTCGGGTGCGGCGGACGCCGGCCGGCCGCTCCTCCGGGGTTGGCTACTTGGCCGCTCAGCCGCGCTCTGATTGGTAAACCGGCCGCACGCCCCTGGTAAATAGAGCTCAGGCCGGAAGGGTAGGCGGGCACGAACGGTCTCTCACTCCCTATTGGTGCGCAAAGATGTCACTCGAGCCTCCTCATTGGCCGAGACCGGCCCCAACAGGCCGCAACCGCTGCTGATTGGCCTCCACCTTTCGGGGCTCGCACCTGTCTGCTCCGGATTGGGCGGTGACTGACGCCCTCCGCAATTGGCGAGTTCGCGGTCCAGGCCGGCGCGCTCTCAATCCGATTAGTCCCAAGGCCCGAGAGGCGGGGCTTCGGAAGCCGGGACCCTGGTCCGGTCTGCCGCGGTTCGCGCGGAGGGGTCTTCCCGGCGCGGGCGCCGCCCTGACGCTTCACTCGCGCTGTTTTGCACGTCAGCTTCGCGCCGCCTGGTCTCGGTCCAGCTGGGGCTGTTATTGCCGCCGCTGCCGCCACCAAGCGCGCCTTTCCACCGCTCCGGGTGCCGGAGGACGCAGGGCTTTGACGTTCGGAGCCCTGCGTCTCACCCGTGCGCTTTTACGTCACCTTTCACCGGTTCAACACCCTGTCCCTGGTCCGCGCATGCGCCCTCCTCCTAAAGCCTCCGTTTGTTCCTATGGCAACCGGTCCCTCGCGAAAGGTACTACCGCGCTTCGGCTTCTCATTTGCCTAGTCCGCAGGTCTAGGCTGGGATTAGGTACGAGGGCAACCTCAAAGAGCCCTCGGCCTGGCCCCCCAAGACCCCAAGCCCGGCGCCTCATACTGGCAACAGCAGGAACAGCTCACCTCGGTTGACTACTCACTGCGCGTCGGGCCCCGTCCCAAACTGACGAGGAGAGCATCGACTGGAGATCAATTAGCTGATGGTTCGAATCTCACACCACCCCCACTAGCGATTTCCTCCTGAGCAAGTTACTCACCTCAGCATGCTTGGGTTTCCCCATCTCTAAGATGCGGACGCTAATATAACTGTGTTCTAGGGTTGTTGTGTGGCTAAATGCATATTCATTCTCTTTGGTATCCGTTTCTCTACCCAGACCCCTCCCCTCAAATCTCATTCCTCATAACCCGAGATCTTAGACTCTCCTCCAAACACTAACCCGTTCTCCCAGGCTACTTTCCCCCCAAACTTTTCTGGCCTTGTGTCCCCCCTCGTGCCCCAGGTCTGTAGCTTTTCCTCTTCTCCAGGACATTCATTCATTCATTCATTCAACAGACATTTCTCTGACTCTATCCTCCGTCCCAGCTTTGGTGCTGGACACTGATTATTTGGAAACGAACTGGCCATGGCTTCTGTCCTCAGGGAGCCCCTGGTCTCAAGGAGAGCCGGACACGGAAGCGAAGGCACGCAGTACAGTAAGACAACGTGAAGACAATAGGATGCGTTGGAACTTAGAGGTAAGAACGGGCTTGGTGACATCACAGAAGTCTTCCCAGAGGAAGTGGCATTCAGTTGGCGAATGAACAAATAAACTGTGATATATCCATATAATGAACTGTTGTTCAGCAACGAAAGGAGATCATCTATCTGGCCGTGAAGCAAAGACACGGAGAGGCGTATTGCTAACTGAAAGAAGCCCGTCTGAAAAAGCCATGTACTGTGCTGTTTCGATTGTATGGCATTCCAAAAAAAAGCAAACTTATACGTAAGGTAAACAATTCCTGGTTGCCAGGGGTGATGAGGGGTAGAATTAAGTAGCTGAACAGGGGATGTTTTAAATAATTGCTTAAAAGTTGGCTTATGTATTTTTTAATGATGTTCTTTCGTATTTAAAAAAAATTTTTTTTAAAGTAAAAATTCAGTTTATTCATTGTTTATGACACAGTACACAAGAGGCAAAGTGTTTCACATCATAGACTTCACTTCCAACTCCTTGGAGTGTTCATTTCTTTGGCTAAAGAGACTAGACATGAGAAGCAGGCTATGCTTAGGCAACTGAAATAAAGATGGGGAGGGGGCAATGCTGATGTCATCCTCGTAGGGACAGGCATAAGGGGACTGTTAGTCACAAGCTACTTTCTAGAACTGTTAGCTGGAAACGAAGGCACCCCTCTCCTGGAGCTCATACAGTCGTCCCCACCACACAGGAGCAGCAGCGCTGTCTGGGAGTCGCCCTTCGTGTCTTGCCGGATGCAGCAGTACAGGGACTTGCCGTACTTCCTCTTGAATTCAGACCTAATTTTCACCATGTCCACTTCACTGCGCGAGACCCTGATTCTAATCAGGACCTTATCGCGAGTCCCCTTGCCCTTCATGGAGTCACACAGTCGGTCAGCAAAATACCGGGGCTTGTTCTGAACGCACTGGACCAGGTTCAGGAAAGCGTTTTCCAGGTCTCCTTTGACCTCCTTCTTGACGCTCTCCAGCACGCCGTAAGGGCTGTAGCTCTTGTACCTGTCAGAGACTTTCTGGAGGTGACACACGCTCCGCTCGGCCATGATGCTGAGCCACTTGGGCACGTCAGTTCCTTTTCTCTTCACTCCGGCGTCATAGAGATCATGGGCATCTTGGCCAATCAGTTCGTAATCAATGACGGAGCCATCCTCTGCTCTTCTACCCTTTGCAAGGGCAACCATTAGCTTGCGGAAGTCACCAGATGTGTCAGAAATGATGTCCTTCTCCAGATCAGTCTTGTACATTTCCTTGTAGACTCTGTTAATCTCCTGAAGCTCTTGGTTGGTCCTCGAGCAGATGATCTCAATGAGGGAGTCCTCATCAGTCCCCAGTCCCTTCATGGAGGCTTTCCGCTCAGAAGCATCATACTGAGCAGGTGTTTTCAAGAGGCCCAAAATGACAGTCTCCAGGTGGCCGGACAAGGCTGACTTCAGTGCTGATGCAAGTTCCTTTTTGGTCCTTCTCTGGTAGGCGAAGGCAATGTCCTGTCTCTGCTCATTGCTGCGGTTGGTCAAAATGTTGACAGTGGTGACCTCATCCACACCTTTGGTCTTGATGGCCGTTTCAATGTTCAGGGCATCACGCTCAGCATCAAAATTGGTGTACGCTTTGACCGACCCGTAGGCGCTTGGGGGCGTGGAGTGGTCACCCTCCAAGCTGAGCTTGCAGAGAGTTTCGTGAACAGTAGACATTTTGAAAGAAGCTGGGCCGGGCCGAGAGCAGCGAGCGTCCCCAGTTGTGCGGCCTAAAATTTTTTCAATGTTTATTTTTGAGACAGAGGGACAGAACACAAGTGGGGGAGGGGCAGAGAGAGAGGGAGACACAGAATCCGAAGCAGGTTCCAGGCTCTGAGCTGTCAGCACAGAACCCAGTGCAGGGCTTGAACCCATGAACTGTGAGATCATGACCTGAGCTGAAGTCAGATGCTCAACTGACTGAGCCACTCAGGCGCCCCCTATGTATGTATTTTTGAGAGAAAGAGAAGGAGTGGAGGTCGGACAGAGGGGGAGAGAGAGAGGATCCCGAGCAGGCTCCGCAGTGTCAACACAGAACTCTCCGTGGGGCTTGAAGTCACAAACTGTGAGATCATCACCTGAGTGAAACCAAGAGTCAGACCCTTAACTGACTGAGCCCCCAGGCGTCCTGGATTTTTTTTTCTTAAGTAGGTTTCACACCCAGTTTGGAGCCCAGTGCTGGGTTTGAACTCATGACCGTGAGCTCAAGACCAGAGCTGAGATCAATAGTGGGATGCTCGGGGTGCCTGGGTGGCTCAGTCAGTTAAGCGTCCAACTTCGGCTCAGGTCATGATCTCCCACTTTGTGAGTTCGAGTTCCGCATCGGGCTCAGAGCCTGAAGCCGGCTTCCGATTCTGTGTCTCCCTCTCTCTCTGCCCCCTTTTTGCTCATGCTCTGTCTCTCTCTGCCTCTCGAAAACAAATAAACAGTAAAAACAAACAAACAAACAAAAAAGCCCAGTGGGATGCTCAACTGACTGAGCCACCCAGTCGCCCTGGGGATTTTCTTTTTTAAGGCATTGAAACTACTCCGTGTGAGACCTAGTGGCGGATACACGACATGAAGCATCTGTCATCATGAGTACGCTTTATGCAAACTTTAAAAAATTTTTTAGGAGATCAGGGGATCCCAGGATGGAATGAAGAACGTGACAAAAGAATCCAGCTGTTTTACAAATGTACGAGGTGGCCTCCCTGAAGGGGTGGGGATAGGGCGCTGATCTGGAAGTGAGCGGGATCTGTGGCCAGGAAGGCGAAGGAGCTGCCTCTTGGCGAAGCGGTTTCCTGTGGGCGTGTGGGTTAGCAGCTCCGGAACCACCGCACACGCACACGGGGACTGAAAAGTAAGCCAATGAAGACGGAGGATTTCTTATTTTGGAATGAGAAGTTACTTGTAAGCAAGGGGAGGAGGCTGGCCTGGTCCACGTGACGAGGAGTCGGAATCGGAGAGCTCGCTAGGAACTCGCGTCTCCCTCAATGTAGATACAGTCGGTTACGCACGGAAACGTTTACAAGTTGTAGACACACAGGTTAGCGTGCCGCTTATCTCCTCCATCTGCTGAGCCGGCCCACAAGCAACATAGCACTCAGATCTTGGTTTCTTTTTTTCTTTAAGTTGTTTTTAATATTTTTTTTTTGAGGCAGGAGGGCAGAGAGAGCGGGTGACAGATCTGAGGCAGGCTCCAGGCTCTGGGCTGTCAGCACCGCGCCTGACACGGGTTCAGCGGATACCAGTGAGTTGCCCCAGGTCAGAGATAGGACGGAGGCCCCAGAACTGAAACTCGGACCTAACCATTCTGCCACGTGGAATCCCAGGGTGCCCGCGTGGCCTAAACCGGAGGCTTTTAAACATTATATATATGTGTGTGTGTATATATACACACATATATAAATATGTAACATCTTTTTTCTTAAAGAAAAAATGGATATGACATCTTTTTTATAAAGATGGGTGACTCAGTCAGTTGAGCGTCCGACTTCGGCTCAGGTCTGATCTCACGGTTTGTGGGTTTGAGTCTCGTGTTGGGCTCTGTGCTGACAGCTAGCTCAGAGCCTGGAGCCTGCTTTAGATTCTGTGCCTCCCTCCCTCTCTGACCCTCCCCTGCTGGTGCTGTCTCTCTTTGTCTCTCAAAAATAAATTTAAAAAATTAAAAAAAATTTTAATGTTTATTTATCTTTGAGAGACAGAAAGACAGAGAGAGAGAGAGAGAGAGAGAGAGAGAGAGCGCACACACTAGTGGGGGAGGGGCAGAGAGAGACACAGAATCCGAAGCAGGCTCCAGTCTCTGAGCTGTCAGCACAAAGCCTGACGTGGGGCTCAAACTCACAAACCTCGAGATCATGACCTGAGCTGAAGTCGGACGCTTAACCTAGCGAGACCCTGTCCTTAATGAGGTGGATTCTAACCCCTCACCCCTTAAGTACGGGCTATGCAGAGTAGCTTTCTTCCAGAGAATGTAGTATATAATGGGAGAATAAAAAGTAATTTTATAGTATAGAAACCTGACAAATACTCCCTCAAGCTAGATGATCAAGGTCAACATCAACAGTGATGTCATGTTGGTCCTGTGCGCCCTTGATGTGATGGCATCAGCAGGGTCCTTGGCCTCTGTGGCCTTCCTCCTGCAAACCCATAACCCAGACCAATCCTGAGAGGAACGTCAGACAAATCCCAGTTTAGGGACATTCCATAAACTACCTGACCGGTGTTCCCCAAAACTGTCGGGATCATAAAAACAAAAACAACAACAACAAGAAAAAAGAAAACAAGGGAAGTCTGAGAAACTATCACAACCAAGAGGAGGGTGAGGAGGCATGGAGCCTCATGTAATGTGGTGTCCAGAGTGGGATTCCGGCACAGCAAAAGGATAGGAGAAAAACTAGGAAATTTGCATAAAATATGGGCTTTAGTTAATAATAATGTGTCAGTGGTAGTTTATTAATTGCAACGAATGGACCATTCTAGCATAAGATACGTTCTAACATAAGATATTAATAGAGCATGTGGTTAATGTTAAGTGCCAACGTGGCTGGTCCCAAATGCCCAGATGTTTGGTCAAACAAGTGACTTTGGGTGTGACCGTGAGGGTGTCTCTGGATGCAATTAACATCCACTGAATGGGAGGACTGAGTAAAGCAGATGGCCCTTCCCATGGTGGGTGGGTGGGCCGTATCCAATCAGTTGAAGACCCACATGGAACACAAAGGCTGAGTAAGAGGGAACCTGGCCTGCTTGAGTGTTGAGGCAGGACATCTGTCTTCTGTCCTCAGACTAGAACCTGCAGCGTGAAGTCTGATGACTTTCAGTCCCGCAGGCACAGGCTGGAACAGCCACCAGTTCCCGGCTCGCCCACTGGCTGACTGCTCAGCACGTCATCACCTGAGCCAATTCCTTATGATAAATAGCCTCACATGAGTGCGTGCATGTGCGCGCACACACACACACACACACACACACACACACACACACACACCCCTCCTATTGGGTCTGGTTCTCTGGAGAGCCTTGACTAACACACAGGAGAGCTGGCTGTGGTGAAATGTGCATGGGACTCCCCGTACAATCTTCAAGATGATTCCATGAGCCTGGAGCTGTTCTAAATAAAATAAGTGGCTGTAACATCTTGTTGTCGGTGACGGGTCCCTGCGTGCACACACACAAACACTCACTGAGCGCATGTAACGTCGCACACCTTGTTGAATGCTATAGTCAGTAGTCAAACTATTTAAAGTGGATTTAATGGGGGCGCCTGGGTGGCTCGGTTGAGTGTCCCACTCTTGATTTTGGCTCAGGTCATGATCCCAGGGTCGTGGGATCCAGCCCTGAATCTGGCTCTGCAGTGGGCATGGAGTCTGCTTGGGATTCTGTCTCCCTCTGCCCCTCTCCCCTGCTTGTGTTCTCTCTCTACAAAAAAAAAGAAAGAAAAATAAAGTGGACTTAACATAAGTCTGACTTTACAGTTTCCTTTGGGAAATCAGAAGACCTCATAGCTCCGGCCTGCTCCAACTGGCAGCGGTCCATGGAGCTGGGGGGCAGGTGCCCCCACTAAGCGGAGAAGGGGCTCGAGGCTCAGCACAGTCTCTGCCCACTCCCTGTGCCCTCCCGGCCCTGGTCCCTGCGCCAGTGGTCCCTCCGTCGGGAGTTTCTGGGCCAGCAGCGTTTTGGGGGCAGGAAGGCATATGAGAGATTGGGGGGAGCTGTGGGCACTCTGAGGGCCAGCAGATACATGGCAGCCAATTAAAACCCTCCCATCACCACCCTCCCTACCCCCGCCCGCCCCAACCACAGAGCCTGCCGGGCTGGGAGCCAGGGGGCAGCGGGAGGCAGACCCCGAGCAGGATTCCGGTCCTCCCCTGCCGCACATCCAGCACCACCCCCAGGCCTGTAGAGGGGACTGGCATCTCAGGCAGCGATGCCATCTGTGCCAGCCGGAGGAGGCGGGGCCGGAGCGCCCGGAGAAGCTCTGGGGCTGGGCCGACTCCTCCTCATCCCCTGGCCTGCCAGACCGGCGGGAGAGATCACCTAATTGAGTATTAGGGATTAATTGGGATCTGCCAGCCGAGTGGTGCTGAGGCTGCCGCCGCCAGCCCTGGCACCTCGGTGTGCGGGCTTGGGGCGGCTGCCCGGCTTCTCTGTCCCAAGGCCGTCCTGCAGGCCGCAGCGAGGGGGACGACCAGGCGGGGGCGCTGCCAGCTCCCACCCGCCCTGACCGAGAGGTCGGGGGGCTCGGTCCGCAGGTGGGCACAGCCGCGGCCCAGGCAGCGCTCTGCCAGGCAGGCCTTCGCGGCGGCGAGCGGAGCCCGAGGCCCTCTTGTTGGCACCGTGATTTTAGAGTCCCGGGGCCTGGGTGTGAGTCCCATCTCTGCTTCATCCTGTGCGTGGCTCTATGCCAGCCCGCATCCTCCCAGAGCCTCCTGCGCCGGGAGAAGGGGCTGGGCTGGTCTGGGGGCAGGGGGGGGGTGGTTGCGGCCACTTGCTGACAGGAGTGCGGCAAAACGCCAGTAACGCTTTCGGAAGAATAATCCGGCAGCGGGTGCTGCAGGGGCTGGGCCGGGAGGGCTGGCAGTGGGGCCGTGTGGCCTCGGCCACGTTGCTCAGACTCAGCCTCTTGGTTTCCTCAGTTTGCAGAATGGGCTCTGAAGACCCCGGGGCAGTGCTGGTGCGAGGAGACGTGCCGTTCGGGTCCCCCCAGAAGCAGACCCTGAGATCCAGTCTGGAATGCGAGAGAGAGCGAGCGAGAGAAAGCGCACGAGCCCGCAGGCTGGGGCGGGACAGCCTCTGAGCCGAGGCCGACCCAAAGGGGAGCTGGAGGCAGGCACCACCGGGAGAGGCAGCTCGCCGTCCGCGCCCCTGCCGTGCTCGGGGCCCGGAGCTGATGTGTATCCAAAGGGGCCGAGAGCCAGAGCCTGTCCGCTCGCTCGCTCCTCCCCGCTGACCTTCCAGCTCTTTCTCCCTCCCGGAGTACATGAGGGTGGCCTGGGAAAGGCCCTCACTCCCTTGCTCTACCCTCTACTGTCACCCTGGCCCTGGCAGGAGCCTTTTGGGAGGAGGGGCCCGTGCGCATCCAGCTCTGGGAGAAGCAGGTGGCGTTTACTCATCTTGGGACGTTTCCTGACACTTGCTCAGGGAGGGGCCCAGGATCCAGAGAGGGCCCCTGCCCACCTGAAGTTCACGGCCCAGGGGTCTTATAACCCAGGGCTGAACTTTCTGGGGCCAACTCCTGGGTTTTCCAGGGTAAACAAGCGTGAGGTAAAAGCCTCAGGCTCCAAGACACTTTATTGTCAGAGAGACCAGGACGGGCAACGGGGCTTGGTGGGGAAGCAGGGGTGAGGGTGAGGGCAGAGCAGGGAGTCGCACACAGGCAGGGTAGGGAGGCAGTGGGAGGGGTCAGCTGGCAGGCAGTGGCTGTGGTCCGGAGTCCCGTCTCCCGCCTCCAGCTTCCGTGCGGGCTCAGCGAGACATCATTCGCACAAACTCTGCCAGGACAAAGCCAAGGTTGCAGTACTGGAATCTGGACCCCAGAAGGGGTAAGACCAATATATTGGCCTTGAGGTAGGAGGGAGTGTGGTCCAGGGCAGAGCCCGCAAGGGAATCTTCTGGATCTGGTAGGGAATAGGCCTTCAGGCTAAGACGGGTTTGCTTTATGGACACAACAAAAACAAAGAAACAACAATGACAACAAAAAACCCCAAATCTTGTAACTGAACCTGTTTTTCTCTTTGCTTTGGCTGCTAGGAAGCTCAGGAAAAACTTTGGGGCCTACTTCGGAGAATTTCTACATACTGATTTTCCTTGGCTTCCTATCATTATTTAACCCTGTTCCCCCTGGGGGAATGCAGTGTGGAGGCAGAACTGGGTGCTGGGCAGCCCGCCTGCCTTCAAATCGTGGCTCCATCTGCGTCTTCTGCTAAGCACTCCCGCCTTCCTAAGACTTTCTTGTCCGGCTTTTGGGGTGAGGACGCAGAGTGCCCGGCACCCCGTAATGAGGCTCCTTTGACCATTTCCTTAATCTCTTAAAAACCTCCCAGCGTGTGCTGACGCTAAGCCTGCAGGGCAGTGGGCGGTACCTTCAAAGTCCACCAGGCCGTCCCCGTTGAGGTCAATGTCGCACAGGATCTCGTCTACCTCCCGCTGGCTGAGGCGCTCCCCCAGCAGGGCCTTGAGGGCTGCCCGCAGCTCCCCCAAGCTGATGCAGCCATCCCCGTTGGTGTCAAACTGTGGTGGCGTTGGTCAAGGCGTTGAGTCCCCGACCAAATCATTCCTTCACGCAGAGCCCACCCGATGCCCCTGTCCCCCCTCCAGCCCCCAGGGCCGCACCTCCCGGAAGGCGTCCCGCAGCTCCCTGACGCCGATCATGTCTGCGGTCTCTGCCAGCAGCTTGGGGCCCATCAGCTCCACGAAGTCTTCAAAGTCCACCTTTCCGCCACCTGGGGGCCGTGCCCGTCAGAGACCCCAGGCAATCAGAGAGCCCTGCACAGCCCTGCCCGCCGCCCCCCCCCCGCCCCCGGCCTGCGGCCCTCTTCCCATTGAATGGGTCCTTCCTTCTCACTGGGCCCCACAGGCTGGATCATCTGTGCTTTCTGGTGGCTTTTCTTGGAGAGTTTGGTTGCTTTAAGTTCTGGTTCCACTGACCGGACTCTGGCTCTGTGACCTTAGCCAAGTCACGTAAGCTTTCAGAGACTCAGTTTCCTCATCTACAAAGTGGGGACAATGGTCCTTGCCCTTCCCACCTTGTAGGGGATGGTGAGATGCTTCAGAGACAGAGAAAGCGCCTGGGGAATGAGCAGGGTCCCCGGCGCTGGGCACCTCTGTTCCTGGGCCGCCCAGCTGCTCTGGGGACCTGGGGTCGGGGCGGGTCTGAGGCACATACTGATCTGCTGCGAAATCTCGATGAGCTCCATCTCGGTGGGCATGTAG
Organism: Mungos mungo; assembly: GCA_004023785.1. Classification (NCBI taxonomy): domain Eukaryota; kingdom Metazoa; phylum Chordata; class Mammalia; order Carnivora; family Herpestidae; genus Mungos; species Mungos mungo. Next base: position 52,387 of record PISW01001023.1, on the reverse strand, counting down.
CCCAGCGTCCGCATGCAGGCGCCCAGCTCCCGGTAGCCGATGTAGCCGTCCCGGTCACGGTCAAACTCCTGGAAGGCGACCTGCAGCTCTGCCGGGCAGGGCGGGGTCAGTCCCTCCCGCTCGTCCCCCCCGCACCCCGGCCTGGACCGGCGCACCCTTCCTTCTTGCTTTGGTCTAATCATTTCCTCCTTGTGAACAGCACTTTCTCTTTGCTGTCCCAGGGCCTTTGCATATGCTATTTCTTTAATTCGTTCTTTCAGCCAGTATTTAAGGAGCATCTTATGCGCCAAGCTCTGCTCTAGGTTCTGGGGATAAGGCAGGCAAGCAGGAAGGAAGGCAGGAAGGAAGGGAGGAAGGCGGGAAGGAAGGGAGGAAGGCAGGAAGGAAGGGAGGAAGGCGGGAAGGAAGGGAGGAAGGCGGGAAGGAAGGCGGGAAAGAAAGGAAGCAATCCCTAACCTCATGGAGCTCCTAGAACTCACATTCTGGAACACTCTTCCCTCTTCTGGTCTTTACGTCACCTACTCAAGAAAGTCTTCCCTCTAAACTCGGTGCCTCCAGCCCACTTGTTCATTTCCTCTCGAGCGAGCGCTCAGCACTGTTTGTCCTTGTTGGCTCAATGACATGTGTCGCCGGAGGACATGGGCTGTGCCTGTCTAGGTTGCCCCGTTCCCCGAGCTCAGCACAGGGCCAGGCCCCCCGAAGGCACCAGGACATGTTTGCTGAACGAACAAATGTAGAAGGGAAGAGACCCACCTGGAGAATGAGACCCGGGAACGGACAGAGCTGGGGGCTGTCGACCCCTCCCTGCTTGGTCTTGTCCCTATCTGCGTGATCTCCTGCAGCCTTTTTCTTGCCCCCAGTTCCTTCCTCGGGGAGACCACTGAGGCCCCACCCAGTGCCCCCACGATGTGTGCCCCCCATGTCCACCCCTCTGGAGACTAGTCTTTTCCAAACCCTTTACCTTCGATCTCCTCTGGCCGCAGCTCCCGGTCCTGGGGAGGGGGAGGGGCGCAGAGAGGTTAAGGATTCCCTGGACCACCCTAGCACCTGCACCCCGCCTCCTGTTCTTTGGGGCTCCCCAGTTGGCGCCCCCAACATGCACGGGCAGGGCTTGTGTCATCGGGCACCGCTCAGAGCTGACTGATCCTGCCGGTTCCTGCCGACAGGCCTGGGCATCTTGGGTCGCCCCTTCCCTGCCCCCCTGCCCAGACCTCTGTCCACCTCCCGCCCCCCCCCCCTTTCCGAGGTCACAGAGCTCCATTTGCTGGAGATGGATCTGGGGTAGGGCAGAGCCTCGGACTCGGCCCTGAGGACCTCTGTGTGTCTCTTGTTCTCTCTCTGTCCCTCTCTTGGAGGCCCTGCTACCTCCCTGCCCACTCCCTTGGTGGCTGTCTCTGAGGTTCTCTGGGACTCGCTCTGTTCCCTCTCTTCTCTTCTCCCTGGTGTATCTCCCTGGGGTTCCCCTCCCCACCCCCCGTTTGCTCCTGTTTCTGTTTTCTCCACTCTTCTCTGTCCCACCCCCCGGGCTCTATGTGCCTTTGCTCCGAAGACCCCTCTCCATCCTCTCTGCCCACGGCAGAGACGAGGCAAAGGCCGGGGCAGCTGTACATACGAGCTGGGTGGCGGCGATGCTGGGCCGCAGGAAGATACAGGCGGGCCCCACCAGGCTGCCGAGCACCGAGTAGCCCTGGATGCCTGGCCCAGAGCCCCCCTGCTCCTCCGAGCCGGGGCCGGGGCCGGGGCCGTGGCGGGAGCCCCCTGGGGGGGAGCTGGGCCACTGCCAGCGGTCCTGCGGCAGAGCCGGCTATGAGCTGGGGCGGTGGCCCCTCCACCCTCCTCCACCAGCCTCTCCCGTCTTTGGAACCTGGCACAGGACAGCGGGGGCCTTCACCCATCAATACTCTAGGCCGGAAGGGTCCACCCCCTTCCTGTTCAACTGGGCAAACAGAGGCCCCCTGAAAAGGCAAGGGGCTGGACCAAGGTCACTCAGAAAGCTGGTGGCAGAATGGGACCTTCAGCTCAAGCTCTGCACCTCCTGTCTCTGACCGGCAGAGAGCAGGAGCAGCGCACAGGGAGGCTGGAGGGGCAGCTGGGGGCCTCATGAGCTTGGTGGGAAGGCCCAGAGGTGCTGGGGGCCAAGGCCAGGATGTGACAGTCTGGGGCCTGCCCCGGGCACATCTTGAGTGGTCTAGGGCGGTGGGAACCCTCCGGCACCCCCCTCCCATGCTCCACCTCTAACCCCCGCCCAGCCCCCATACAGGGCTCTGCCCACCCCACCTGACCCTCCCAGGCTGCAGCCCCGCCCCCTGGCCTTGACTTCCCCCCCTCAGCCGTCCTACCTTAGGCCCCCGATGTCGAGGCCGTTTGGCACAGTTTCCCATGAGCTCCTGAACCATGCCAGGCCTGGAGTCCCAGGGGGTGGCCCAGGGCTGGGCCTCAGCGGATGCCGTGGGCTCCTGTCTGCCCTCAGCTGCTCCCAGAGAGAGTCTGGGAGCACTGCAGAGGATTTTTCTAGGGTTTTGCGGGGAAGATTGGGAGCGGGTGGGCAGGCGGGGAGCCCTGGGCCCGGGGGCTTGGGTCCTAATCCAGGATTATCTCTGAGCGTCCCTGCTGGTGAGGGGGGCCACTCGGGACCCAAAGGCCCCTGGAAGGCACAGCCTCCCTGTGCTCACTTGGAGGGTCTTCCGGGCACCTTCTCTGCACTTTCTCCCCCCACCCCTACCCTTAATCTCCCCCAATCAGGAGAGATTTAATGTCTTCAGATGCAGGGTCTGGACCCGGCAGGAGGAAACCGGGTGCCCGATGTGCCAGGGCGGGCCAGGGCACCTCTCCCCTCGGAATGGCGGCATGACCTCGGCAGACCCTGTCCCTATTGCCTGTCCTGAGGGGCAGCCATCTTGGCCCAGTCCTGGAAGGTCTTGCCCCTCCTGGACAGGACCCTGGCTCTCACCTTAGAGCACCTGGCCAGCCTATGTGCCCTCGGCACCGCAGCCTGGCCCAGCCCCTCAACCCTGTACTCAGGTGAAGAGCAGAAGGGGGACAGCTCTGGGCGCTGTGGGCCAGCCGTAGGGGTTCAGTGAGGGCAGAGGTTGGGGGGGACCAGTCTCCCTCCTGGGCAGGTGGCCGACTGGCTGAGCCTTCTATCAACATGCATGTCTGGGGGGGGGGTCCTCCCTGAGCTCTGCCCTGGGTTGTCCCACAGGGTCCTGGTTGGGGTGCGGGATCCCGCTGCTCCCTCTGGGGCCCTCAGCTGAGGACAGCCCACACCCCTGTCCCCTTTACCTGCCCGTAGGCTGCCTGCACCTGGGCCTCCAGTTCCCTGAGGAGTGCCCGCCGCCTGGTGGCTGCTGGGCTGGCAGGGGCCCGGCTGGGCCCTGGAGTGCCCTCGGAGGGGCTGGCGTCCCCCGCGGGGAGACTGCCTTCTGCCTGGCCCTGGGGAAGGGCCATGGAGACGAGGGCTTGGCGCCTCCTGCTCCCACTCGGGTCGCCCCGTTCCTGCGGGAGGATGGCGTAGTGGGCGCGGTCCCCACAGGCTCCCTGGTGCCCTTCCCCCACCTCTCTCTCCACAGGCTGGTCAGGCTCTCCCCCTGCTGCTCACCCAAATCCTAGCCTTCCCCAACCGCCCGTCTCCAGCCCCATGCTGGCCACAGACGCCTTGGGGCCCCTGGGCCACCCTTGCAGACCCCGGCCTCTCTGGCTCATGGTCTCCACACCCCCTCCCCCCGTCTCGGCCTCGCTCGCTGCCCCTCTCTGCCTCCGCTCCATGCCCATCTCTCTGGGTCTCTCACCTGCAGCCCCGGCCACCCCCTGCGCTCTGCTGACAACTGTCCGGCTGTCTCTGTGGGGCTCTCTGACCACTCATGCCCTTCTCTTCCCCTCCCTCCCTCCGCTGCACGAGCCTCTTTCTTCATTGGTCTGTCTGTCTTTCTGTATGTCCATCCTTGCTCTTCCTATTCTCCCCCCATCCCCCCTCCCAGAATGACTCCTGGATTCTGGAAAGACAGCTCCCCCGCAGCCTGGCCCCAGACATTCCCCCCCTTCTCCCTACCCAGAGCCCCGGAGTAGCTCTGAGCCTCCCCACCTCCTGCCAGCACCTCTCACCTACCTCCTGCTGACCTCCGGCCTCTTGTTTGTCAGGGAGAAACGTGGGCCGAGTTCTCCCCACTGGCCTCTTGTGCCCCCTGTTACGCCCCCAGCCCTCCGACTGCCCAGCTGCCTGTGTCACCTCCCAGAATGAGGGCAATTGTCCTGCCCCGGCCCCACTCCAGGCCCCTCATGATTTATTCACCTGCCCCCGAGGCAGCCTTTGTCCGAGGGAAACAGATCCGGCCAGACACCTGCCACCCGAGCCGGTGGCTCTGGCCTCCCTCAGCCACGTGCACGGCCACCCATCTGAGGCTGGGACTGTGTCTGTCCCGAGGGCCCTGCTCTCAGGCATATCTGACTCAGGAAAGGGCCACAGATGGTCTAAGTGCTCGGAGCACCAGCCCAGGCATCAGGGGGGCTTCATGGAGGAGAAGGCCTGCCCGCCTATGTGTGTAACCCGTGCTCAGCCCTGGGTGAGCGCTGGGACCCCGGCGGGGACCAACTGTGAATGTGGAGGGTTCCAGGACTGGAGTCCAACGGAGTCTGTTAGGTGGAGGCCCTCAGCGGGGAGGCAGGGGCAGTGCTCCAGGAGGGGGTGTGAGGGCCAGAGTCTGGAGAAAATTCCAGAGGCACGGCATCTGCAACAAGTATTTGCGGAGCACCCGCTGTGTGCCCTCCCGGGCGCTGGGGACCAGTCCCTGCCTCCTGGAACCTTCCAGCTGGTGGGAGATGTACATTCAGCAGACCCAGAATGACTGTGGAGGACAGGCTGTCAAGAGGGAGGAGAATGGGGACCTTGCTGTGACTGGAAGGCTGAGGAAGTGGCATGTGGGCCAAGACCAGAGAGATAACGGGAGTGACCGCACGGAGGGAAGGGTGGCCAGCCGGCAGGGGGAGCGGCCCCCACGCAGCTCTGAGCGGGGCTGAGGACCTGAGGAATGATCAGCATTCAGAGTGAGTGGACGCCGACAAGATGGTCAAGGCTGGGAAGGACTCTTTGTGACCATTTGAGTTGACCACTTGAAGGTTCAGCCTTCAGCAGCCTCCAGCCCTCTGTACTTGGGGCCTCACTTCCTGGAGGCCAGGGGTGTGCTACATCCCGAACAGCATATGGCAAACATCCTTCACTTACAGGAGTTCTACCATTTTCTGCAAGGTCTTAGAAAAGGTCTGCAGGCCTGGATTTCCCCATGTGCTCACTGTGTGACCCTCGACAAGGTATTTCACCTCCCTGAAACTCCATTTCCTCTTCTGGAAAATAGGGGTTGACCTAGGTCTCATGGTGCCTTTGTGAAAGCTAAATGAAGGCCCTAGAAGTTTCCTGGCACTTAGGAAGGGCTCGAAAAATGGTAGATGCCATGTATGATGAGTGACTCTGGGCCCACGTGACCATCTAAGGTGGGACGTGGTTTGAAATGTGTGTCCCAAAGTTTGAGCCAAGGTAGTAGGGTGCTAGCTGGTCAGGGTCTAGTGGATAAAAGTGTTTTCCATCACAAAGCGAAGACTTTGTGTCCAGGTGGAGGAAGCCGGGCTTGGAAAGCCTTCCTCACTTGTGTGCAATGAACAGCAAGCATGCTGTGGGACTCATCTTGACGCCCTTGACTTGCCCAGCCCAGCTTAGCCAAGTTGGAGCTCTAGCTCCAGGGTCTAGGATGGTCAGGCGGGTCAGTGGGTGACGGATGGATGGATGGATGGACTGACAGATAGGAAACTAATTGATTGGGAGGATGAGTAAATAGGCTAGAGGTTAAATAGTTGATGGATGGATGGATGGATCATTATACCGAGAGATGGTCAGGTGAATGGGTAGATGGATGGACAGACAGGTAGAGGATGACTGGGTGGGCATATGGGTGGTTGGGTGGATATATAGAGAGGGGGATGTTTTGATGGACTGCTGGTCAAGTGTTTGGTTGTTGGATGGATGGGTGACTGGGTATATGGGCATACAGGTGGACAGACAGAGAGATGGATGGAGGTAGATGATGGATGGGTGGACGGGCTGCTGCTGAAGTCTTTACGTTCTTCTTAAAGAGAGTCCATTAGAGTGGAGACCATCCCTTACCTATTCTGGTGTTTGCCATGAAGTCTAGCCATTCATGGCCTAATCAGATTGCGAATGAAGCTTCGTGTCTGTCTCCTCCCCTCGGAGCTGTGACTCTTCTGAGGGCAAAGATAATGGCTCCTCTCCACCCTTTCCCCAAAGCCAACCCAGGCGTGGCACACACAGCCGTCCGAGACACCACTCACACTCACCGGGATAACAGGGTGGGAAAGACGGACAGTAACGGCGTCGGCGAAGACGTGGCGAAGGCCTTCGTGTGCTGCTCTGGGCTTGTCAAATGGTGCAGCCGCTTTGGGTAAGAGTTTGGCAGTTCCTCAAAATGAGCTACCATGTGACCTAGCAAGTCTACCCCTGGCACGGCCCCAAGGGAATTGAAAGCATAAGTTCACACCAAAAATTTTCTCATAAACGTTCACAGCAGCAAGATTCACAAGAGCCATAAAGCGAAACAACCCAAAGGTCCCTCGGTGTAGAAGTGTGGACGCTAAACGTGTACATCCTTGTATGGAATGTTACTCAGCCGTGGAAAGGAGTGATGCACTGATGTATACTAAAGGGTTTCTTCTTGGGGTGATGGAATTGTTCTGGAATCATATCATGGCTGCACAACACTGAGTATGCTAACGCCACACAGAAGGTACACTTTATAAGGGTGACGTTTAAGTAGCAATGAAGCTGTTTATTTATATTTAAAACTCTGTTGGGGCGCCTGGGTGGCTCAGTCGGTTAAGCGTCCGACTTCAGCTCAGGACATGATCTCGCGGTTTGTGAGTTCAAGCCCCGAGTCGGGCTCTGTGCTGACAGCTCAGAGCTGATTCTGTGTCTCCCTCTCTTTCTGCTCCTCCCCTCCTCATGCTCTGTCTCTCTCTCTCTCTCATATAAATAAAGCATTAAAAAAACCTGCCTAAGACAGGTGCTGATAGACACACGGGCTGGAGGTGGGGGGGGGTGGACCCAGGGAGGTCCCTGGCGCACTGGACTGGGAAAACCGCTTCTGGATCTCAGAAGGAGAGGCCTCAGGGTGGTCACAGGGCTAGTTCACGGGCTTTGCCTGTGGAACCGGAGGACTGTGGGTAAAAGCAGCCGGCTGGAACACCACTGAATAGAGTCCCACGGACCTGGGGGACAGCCAGCCCAAGGGACTTGAGCGTGATGGCTGGAGGGCGTGAGCCGGCAGGAGGCTGGCCTGCTGGACCGGAAGGGGTCCCCCGGGCCTTTGATGCCTGTCCACAAAGGGAGGGCGTGTGTGCTCCACGCCAGAGCAGGTGAATGAACCCCGGCGCACCTTGGTGTCCCGGTCGGTATAATGGGAGCAAGCTCCCTCCCTCAAAGGATGTGGTGGGGATAACATGAGACCGTTTATATGAAAGCTCTTTGTAAGCTGCTAAGTGCTGGGCAGATGTCCCTCCAGCTGTGAGGCAAGGATGGAACCCCGCTCTGGCACCGCCTTCCTGACCCTTCCTAGCGCTAGGTGGCCGTGGGCTCCCAGAGGCTCAGGGATGCTTCCAGAAGCTGACGGATGCTCCCAGAGGCTAAGAGATGCTCCCAGAGGCTCAGGGATGCTTCTGATTAGGTGCATTTGGGTTTCCCCAGGCCCTAGATGGCACTTCACCAAGACAAGAATCTCTTCCTCTCTCCTGTGGCTCTGACAGGAAAACCAGACTGAGACATCTGTTTTAGTCCAGCTCCGGTTCCAGGGGAAAGACCACCCCACCCACTGGGACCCTCCCCTCCCTTCCCTCAGGAAGGGGCAGACAGAAGTGGGCTGGGGGTGCCGGAAGGAGACAGGCATTGGGCTCTCCCGGAGGCACACAGCCCTCCCGGGTCCAAGAGGTCCTGCACATCTCAGTTTGCCTGTCTTGCCATCCACCCAAATCCCCAGCGGTGTTTAAAGAATGCGCAGCACTTAGACTCAGTTAAAAAATGGTTTGGAGATGACAGGGCTTTGCAGGAGAAAGACCGAGGGTTAAAAGTGAGGCCCCTGGGGAAAGAAAAAAAAAAACAAGTGAGGCCCCTAAAGCTGGCCAGACCAGGGTTAAATCCTGTTTACTTGCTGTGTGACCTTGAGAAACTGAGAAAGCCACTTAACCTCTCTGGGCTTCAGTTCCCCCTCTGTAAAATGAGGATCAGTACAATACTAAGTCCTACTGTTGTAATCTATGTAAGGTTCTTGGCACAGGCCTCAGCCCCTAAGGGTTTGCCATAATTATTATCTCGGAGGAGGCGTACATGGATACGTCAATTGAAATTGTATTTATTCATGCAACAAGCATTTTTTTTAAATGTTTATTTTTAAGAGAGAACAGGGAGGGGCGGGGCAGGGAGGGGCAGAGAGAGAAGGAGACAGAATCTGTGCAGGCTCCAGGCTCTGAGCTGTCAGCACAGAGCCCAGCACAGAGCCCAATGCGGGCTTCAGCTCACTGTCGCATAAGGGACTGAGCCTACCCAGGCGCCCCTACAACAAGCATTTAATGAGCACCTACTGTGTGCTGGTGCTGGGGCCCAGCCGCTGGTTGGTCCTCTGACCCCGCCGTCTGTGGGCCCTGAGGAGCTCTGCGGGTTTGGGTGTGGCCTGGACGGGGGTAGAGGCTGTGGGAGGTGAAAGTCAGTGCCCTGCAGGTAGGGTACACCCCTGCCGCGGAGCAGGGGAGCCTGTCTGGCCTTGCCCCCTCCTCATCCAGCCTTACCCAGGGCCAACCTGCGCTCAGTACTCGGCGCATTCCTGGGTGGGGCGGGAAGGGAGGAGGGGGTGGGACGACCATAAATATAAGGTCACTGGGCTCCTCGCCACTTCCTGCCGCTCTTTCACTTCACCGCCCGCTAGTGAGTAGGGTCTGGACCAGGTGGGGGGTGGGGCCGAGGCGGAGCCGCCTCCCCCTCTCCCGGGGGTCTGCCCGGGGGTCTGCCCCCTCTCCCCACAGCCCCGCCCCCGCAGCTCCGCGGGGGGTCCTCTTTCATCTCCCTGTCTGTCTCTCCTAGTGCCGCCCTACACCATCGTCTACTTCCCCGTCCGAGGTGCGTTCAGCGGGGTGAAGGGCACCCAGCGAGCCGGGCGGCTGCTCCTGCCGGGGTCGTGGGGGCGGGGCCGGGGTAGCGGGGGCGGTGCCAGGTCCGGCTTCCCCGGGCTTCCCCGGGCTTCCCCGGGCCGCCTCCTCTCCGCCCCGGCTGGCTGCGCTCTGGCCACCTGCCTCCATTCTCATCCTGGGACCACGATGGACCGCAGTCCCACCCGGGTCTCCCTCTCCGAGTCCCAGATGGCGCTGGTGCCACCGCATCTCCACTGTTTTTCCGCTTTATCTTCTCAGCAGGCTCCGAGGCTAGGGTTTCTGTCCTGTCCCCACACTCCTGACCCTTCCCCAGAATGCCCCAGGGTCTCTGGGCATCCCCCCACTCTGTTCGCCCCTCCCACACCCTGTCCTCCCCTCCCCCAGGGCGCTGCGAGGCCATGCGCATGCTGCTGGCTGACCAGGGCCAGAGCTGGAAGGAAGAGGTGGTGACCAAGGACACCTGGCTGCAGGGCCAACTCAAGGCCTCCTGTGTGAGTGGCTACGGTGCCCAGAGGGGGGTCAGGGGCTGGGCAGTGGGGGGCAGTCCAGCTCAGCGTCTCTGACAGAGCTGTGCCTCCCCCTCCCCCCCAGCTGTATGGGCAGCTCCCCAAGTTCCAGGACGGAGACTTCACTCTGTACCAGTCCAATGCCATCCTGCGGCACCTGGGCCGCACCTTCGGTGAGTTCAAGGCCTTGGGCTGCCCGGTCCTGCAGAGGGCCCGATCGCTGGGTCCCACTCAGGTGTCCTGGGGCACCCAGGAGCCAGCGTTGTGCCCTGCTGGGGTCAGGCCACATGACCCTCGTGGAAGGGGCAGGGCCTGGGTGATGAGGGCTCTGGGTTGCAGGGCTGGGACTGCCGCCCAGGAGGTGCCAGGTGGGTTCCCTGTGCCCGTTTCCTGGAGGACAACTCAGAGGAGGCTGCCGGCCCCACACGGGTGCTGGTGGAGGACCAGAGGCCACTGAGCCTCTGTGGGACCAGGGGCTTCCGAGTCGACCTCCTGCCCATTCTTTCCTGTTCTGGCGTCTCTTGAATCTGGAAAACCCGCGCTCACAGTGAGCAAGCCTTTGGCCTTGTTACGACGTTGGCAGCAACGTGGCTTAGAGAGGTGACTGCCTCTGGTTTGGGCTAACTCTGGGGGTTCTAGGAAAGTCGTGGGTCCTGGCAGGATGTGACAATCAGGGAAGGGGACAGAGGCGCAGTGGTAGCAGCCAGGCCCAGCCTACCCTTACTTCTCCAGGACCCGGGGTGAGAGGGCAGAGGCCCCTGCGCTGTCCTGCACTGCACGTGGACACCCGTCCCCACGGCCGAGTTCTGTTCGGTCCCGCACACAGCTATGCCTCAGGCCTAGGGTGCATGCACCAACAGGCTGGGTTCACACTCACAGGGGGCAGATCTGGGGCAGGGGGCTCGGGCTATTTGGGCCAGAAGTTCCTGAGTCTCGGGATGAGACCAGGATGTGACCTGGAAGACGCGTGCGCTCTTCACCCAGGTCCGGCCTGAGGCTTTCGGAGCCGGGAGCTGCAGGGTCGGGCAGCGCAGGCCCTCTGCCTCGGGGGACCTGGTGGCCCAAGCCTGAGACCTGCGGGCGTTGGGGGGAGAGAGGGGAGCAGCGGAGGACCGGCCTGGACTGAACCTGCCCCGCTGCCCCGCTGCCGACCCAGGGCTCTACGGCCGAGACCCGCAGGAGGCGGCGCTGGTGGACATGGTGAATGACGGCGTGGAGGACCTGCGCAGGCTCTGCGGCCACCTCATCCGCCGCAACTACGTGAGCGGGGGCGGGGCGGGCGGGGGGGGTCACCCCGCGGGGCGGGGGGGGGGGGGCGCCGCTGAACCACCGCCCTTTGCAGGAGGAGGGCAAGGCCCAGTATATTCAGGGGCTGGCGGGTCACCTGAAGCCTTTCGAGACCCTGCTGATCCAGAACCAGGGGGGCCAGGCCTTCATCGTGGGCGACCAGGTGGGTGCTGGGTCCTGCCCGCTGTAGATGTATTTCTCAGAAGGGTACACTGAGGCCCAGAGGGGGGCCATGTCAGGTGCACCGGAAGAGAGCGAGAGTTCTGGCTCCCTGCAGCCCCTCTCCTTCTTCTTTTTAACCTTTATTTATTTTTGAGAGACAGAGCGTGAGCAGGGAAGGGGCAGGGAGAGAGGGAGACACAGAATCTGAAGCAGGCTCCAGGCTCTGAGCCGTCAGCACGGAGCCCTACGTGGGGCTCGAACCCACAAACTGGGATATCATGACCTGAGTCGGAGTCGGATGCTTAACTGACTGAGCCGTCCAGGTGCCCCAAGCCCCTCTCTCTCCTCACCCTGCTCAAGCCCCTCCACGCCTCTGCCCTGCAGATCTCCTTCGCGGACTACAACCTGCTGGACTTGCTGCTGAATCACCAGGTCCTGGCCCCCGGCTGCCTGGACTCCTTCCCCCTGCTGCTGGCCTACATGGAGCGCCTCAGCGCACGGCCCAAGCTCAAGGCCTTCCTGGCCTCCCCGGAGCACGTGAACCGCCCTGTCTTCGGAGCCCAGTAAATGTGAGCGTGCTCGGCCTCCCTCTAGAGGAGCTGCCCCTTGGGAACCAATAAACACGGTGAGAGGAAAGCTGTGCTGTGGTCCCTGAGGGGCACCGGGGACCCTCTACCCCTTCCCAGGCAGCCTTGGAGGACGAGGCTTGGGCTGGGCATCTGGGCCCCTGGGACAGCATTAGGCACCTGATCCGCCACAAGATAGAGTAGCTCTGGGTCCAGACCGGAAGGTGAGATGCCAAAGCTTAGGGATCCACCTGGAGGACTTCCTGCAGGAGGCAGATGGCCTCACTGGGGGCACTCACGGTTACAGCAACCTGGGGACCCCCTGAGTCTGGGACGAGGGCAGCTGTGACGGTAGCAAACAGCCCCTGACATCTGTGAGTCCCATAGTCTGCGGGCTCCGGCAGGGGGGCCTGTGCGCGCTCTGACACACTAGTGCCCTAGGAAGTGACACGCTCTGGTGTCACCCACGGTCACTGTCAGGCAGCGTGGCAGGGGGCCAGCAGGGCTCAGGTGTATGGCCGAAGGCAAGCCCAGAGCTCTGGGTGGCCCGGCCTGGCTGCCGGGGGAGCTGAGGACAGAAGACCCCATTGGCTCCCGGGAGTCTCTGCCCACCTGGAGGGGAACGCCCTGCCGCCTGCCCTGTCCCAGCCTATCCCTGGGTGTCCTTGCCCAGCCCCCTCAGCCGGTCTGCACCTCCTACCAGCTCACTGGGCAAGGTGGGGTCGGCCAGTTCCAGACTGCCCAGCCCTCCCAGGACAAACCTATCCTGGGTCCTTGCTGCTGTGTGGGCAAAGTCCACAGCCCGATCAACCTGCCCGGCCTTCCTTCACATGAACTCTCCACTCTCCAGAACATTCCCCACCCTGCCCTGCTCAGTTCACCGGCTGTCCCTCCCAGCCTTCGTCCCCGGGACCTCGTCTGCCGGTGCCCTCTCACTGCTCACGGCCACACCTCGAGGGCTTATTTCCCTGTCGCCCCCCAACAATGACAGTGGACATTTCCGCCTCCTTCTGCTCCACTCTGCAGGGTCCTGCCCAGCTGTCCTCCTGGGAGGTCAGGGATTGGGTCTGGTTCATTTCTGTCTCCCTGTTCCCAGGGGAGGTGGCTGGAATCAGCTTTGCCTGTCAGGAAGCAGACGTGTGCACACCAGCAGGACGCGGCCACTTCCGTCAGGGAGGCCACAGGGCCTTAGCATGACAGCTCTCTCACCCACCAAGTCTGTTTTACTAGAGTCTTCCATCAGAGGCCCGCCCGCACCCACAGGGTGGGTGCCCCAACTCCATGCTGGCCCCACGGTGGGGACTTAGTTATCTGGTCTAACCCCCTCAAGCGAGGAAGCCAAAACTCAGGAGAGAGGCGGTGCGGCGACTTGTCCAAGGCCGCGCTGCTCAAAACCCAGTCTGAGTGACTCCCAGGGACGGTCCTGAGAGAGAGCCGTGGGGAGGGAGTGGGGGGCAGAGGAGAGAGCCGGAGGTCAGGGGGCCGTGGGCATCATGGAACTCAGTGCCTTCACAGATAGGGAAACTGAGGCCCAGAGACAGGGTCACTGAGCCAGGTGGGTGTGACACCCCCAGGCGGGGGAGGCCTGGCTGCCCTTCAGAGGAGGCCTTGCTCCATGGACTAAAGGCAGAGGCCTCGTGAGGAGGGTCTTTTGTGCCCTGGATTTTGGGGGACCGGTTGGCCGTTTGGGTTTTTAGAGGACAGCTGGCTTCTGTGTGTGCGGAACGGCCTGGGCGGGGCCCGCTGGTCCCCAAGAGGAGGGTGGCTGAGCCCAGAAGCTTCTGTCATCCTACGGGTCTGCCTGGGGTGACTGCAGGGCAGGGCTGAAGCCTGCGAGCCTCCTCAGTTCCCTGGCCAGGGACTTGGGACAGGGCGGGCAGGACCCCGGGGCCGCGGTGTTTCACCGTGCAGGCAGACGGACAGGGGCCATAGGAGGTCACAGAGTGGGCCCGGAGACCCCCGCATCCTGTGGGTCCCAGGGCAGCAGGAAGGGAGTTACTCATTTGAAAGCTCCCTGTGACCAACAGCTTCCATATTCTTTGGGGTGATTGGGCTGGGCATTTTTTTAAATGTTCATCTATTTGTTTTTGAGTAAGCGAGAGCGTGAGTGGGGGAGGGGCAGAGAGAGAAGGAGACAGAGAATCCCAAGCGGGCTCCACACCGTCAGCAAAGAGCCCGATGTGGGCCTCGAACTCACAAACCTAGAAATGCTGACCTGAGCCAAAACCAAGGGTTGATGCTTAACCAACTGAGCCCCCCCAGGCGCCAGGGGGTATTTTGATTGTATAGCTCTGTGACCCCAAGAAGGCTCCCTGCGGCCAGGAGGAGGGACGCCGGGGAGTGGCAGGTCCCCTCTTTGGGCAGCTGGGGCTCGGAGCTGGTGCAGCTGGGTGTGGGGGTGTTGGGATGGCGAGGTTGGGGAGAGGCAGGAGCCCCTCCCACTGGCAAGGTGACAAGCGACCCCCAGGGTTCAGCTTTCTCCGAGCGATGTCCCCAGCATGTCACTTATATTAACTCATTTAGGGTTCACAAAAGAAGCCGCCGAGTAGACGCTATCAGTATCCCCACTTCACAGATGAGGACGTGGAGGCCCAGAGAGGCGAAGTCACCCTGCTCTGGGTCATGCGGCTGGTTAAGAGGCCAAGGCAGGATTTGAACTCAGGCCCCAGAGCGTGTGCTGCAATGATTCTGCTCTAGGTGGGCACTCGAGCCACTGGTTTTTCTATCCTGGTGCAGGTGACCTGCAGGGGCTTGGTAGCTCTTGGGACCCCTCTACTGCTGTGGGGACAGGAGCCCTAAGACAAGGGCTGGGCGTCTAGTCCACCACAGGCAGAAGTGGGCTGGCTCCCCTTTGGGGAACATTTGCCGGAACATTCAGACACTGGTGACTGGGTTGGCTCCTCACCTGGTAACAGAGTAAAAGCTCTGGTCCTGGGGCGCCTGGGGGCTCAGTCGGTTAAGCGTCCGGCTTCGGCTCAGGTCATGATCTCGTGGTTTGTGGGTTTGAGCCCTGCGTCGGGGTCTGTGCTGACAGCTAGCTCAGAGCCTGGAGCCTGTCTCGGATTTTTTGTCTCCCTCTCTCTCTAACCCTCCCCTGCTCACACTGTCTCTCTCTTTCTCAAAAATAAATAAAACATTAAAAAAAAAAAAAGAAAGCTCCGGTCCTTCCAGGGGCTCCTGGTCCTCGGCCAGCTGCCATTGAATCACACAGGGTGGAGGCAGCAAGGACGCAGGTGTCCGTCCACCCAAGGGTGGCAGCTGAGGGACTCAGGTCCTCCCCGGGGTGCCAGCCCCGGGAGGGTGGGGATGAGGGGTGCAGGGGCAGAACCTGAGGCTGCCTCAAGGCCTTGGGTCCAGGTCTGAGCCTGGGGCCTCACTCCCTAACCACACCACCTTCCCTCCAACCCCTCCCTGCTTCCCGCCTCTGTCACTTTCTCCCTGGTCCTTCAAGGTTCCAGATGGTTCTGACTTGGGCTCCACCCCCTGCCCCCATCCCCACTATGCTCTCTTCCCTATCCTGCCTCGGGACCTGCCCTGGTCCGGCACCCTGGGACAGGACCCCGGGCTGGCCTTACCCAGAAGTGCAACCATGGCCAAGTGGCCAGTCCTCTGCGGGCCTGTTTTCTCTTCTAATGTCCTGGGGGTCCCCGAGTGCCACCCTGTCTACCTGGCACCTCCTCCATTCAGACACTTAGCGGGTCTCCAAATCTCCATCTTACCGAGGAGAAAACAAACAGGGTCGGAGCCCAGGCGGCCTGCCCTCCTGCTCTCCCACAGCCCAGAAAGTGCTCTCCAGCGTGATCCGACACATCCAGTAGTCAAAGGAGTGGTCGTTTAAAATGTTGGTGTCGGTTCAATGTCCAGTATCCTGCTGGAAATCAAGTCACAGCCGCGGGGAGTTTTGGAAGCAAGAGCACAGGCCGTGCCCCAGCCCGGGGCCCGCTCTGCTGTTGGCGTCCACGCCGCTCTGCACACGTGCGGGTTTGGGACCGGGGTGAGCGGGTGTAGACGGACACGAACCGCCGGGGTGCTTGGGAGGGGTTTCTGGCAATGGATCTACATGTGGGCTGGAACTCTCCCCGCTGGAGGAGCCTGGACCGAGTGAAGGGGGAGCCTCTCGCCTCCAGATCGGATTCTCCGCCCGAGCAGGAGACCAGCCCGGGACCCTGTGGGCCTGAGCCCCGCTGGCCGCCCCTTCGACTTCTCTTCACGAGCCTTGTTCTGAAGGGCAGCGCCCAGGGGAGAAAATAAAACAGACATTCGGCCCACCCTCCGCTGCACCCTCGCGAGACCGGACTCGGGCTTCAGGGTGTGTCAGTGGTGAGAAGGTGGCTTCTTGAAGATTCAGGTCAGTACATTCAGCCTCGGAATAGACCGACTGTGAGGCCACATCTGTGGCAGGTCACCATTGTGAGAGTTTGGGGCAGCTGGTTTGTCCTGTCGTTCCCCAAATAGGACACCCCTGACTTGGGGGCATGCGCAGGGACGGCCACCTGGCTGCTAGCTGGCCGGTCGGTGCCCGTCTCTTCCTCCGCCCCCGCCGGGCCTCACCATCCCCGGCTGCTACTGAGCCTTGTCCTCCAGACCCCTGTGACCCAGGCACAGGGCGTGGGCCAGGCGTGAGCGTGAGGACGGAGCTGGGTCCATCAGGGTCCCCCCCGCTGACCCGGCCAGATACCAGCTGGCCGGGCGCCACGGGCTCCCTCTGGGGCCAGAGCTTTCTTTTCTGCGCAAGAGGCTGTCGGCATGTGAATTCAGAGCCAACTCTGGCATCAGTTGTAGCTGAGAGAGTGGAGCCATGCAGAGAGGAGGGTGAGCGAGTGCGTGTGAGAGAGGGAGAGAGAGGGGGTGTTTATTTTAGATCCTGGGTTCCAGCTCCGGGGAAGCCAGCTCCCCTCTCTCCTGTTGGTTTGGGATCCATGAGTAACAGACTAGCTTTTCTTTTTTTTTTAATTGTTTAAATTTTTTTTAAAATTTATTTTTGAGAAACAGAGAGAGACAGCAAGTAGGGAAGGGTCAGAGAGAGAGCGAGACACAGAATCCGAAGCAGCTCCAGGCTCAGAGCTGTCAGCATAGAGCCCGATGCGGGGCTTGAACCCACGAACTGTGAGATCATGACCTGAGCCAAAGCCGGATGCTTAACCGACTGAGCCCCCCAGGCGCCCCACAGACTAGCTTTTCAATGGCACTTGTCTCCTCCGATCTGTCCTCCTTGCCATAACTAAATAATAAAAGCTCTATTTAAAACAGAGACCCCCCAGGCCACAGCCATCCAGCCAACGTGCTCCTGAACTTCTGACTCCAAGAAACAGAGTTAATAAATGCTAGTTGCTTTAAGGAGCTAAAGTTTGATGTAATCGGTTAAGCAGTATTAGATTATGAATTTAAAGTCACAACCAGGCAGCACCATATGGCCTCAGTGGGACACAGAAAGCTGTTGAGGCGCACATTGCAAGGCAGATGCTCTGAGGTTTAACGGACTATTTTCCGGAGGCTTTCTGGTCCCTTTGGTGGAGGTTTGATGTCTTCGCTGAGGCCGCTCAGCCGAGGTGTCGGTCAGCGCACGGGACAAAGGCACATCCTTCAAAAGAGGAGGCTTTCCTTTGATGCTCCTGATTTTTAATTTTTTTAACATTTACTTATTTTTGAGAGACTGAGAGACACAGATCATGAGCAGGGGAGGAGCAGAGAGAGAGAGGGACACACAGAATCGGAAGCAGACTCCAGGCTCTGAGCTGTGAGCACAGAGCCTGACTCGGGGCTCGAACCCATGAACCGTGAGATCATGACCTGAGCCTAAGTCGGATGCTCAACCGACTGAGCCCCCCATGTGCCCTGATGAGGTCCCTGATTCCTGAAGCTAGCGTGGCTGAGCTCTGACAATGCACATTCCAGGAAATTCCTTTTCCCAAAGCACTTTGTTTATGTTGAAGAGGCAGGAGGCCATGGCGGTTAAGAGACCAGCCCATGAGCTCGAGTTCAGGTCCCAACTCCATCCCTTATCTGCCGCAGGATCCTCAGCTGGGCACCCAAACAAGGTAACACACCTAAAACTCTCAGCACGGGGAGGCACATAATAAGTGCTCAGTGAAAGGCTCACAACAACATTTGTAAGGACCTAGCTTTGGCGACGTTATCACACCATTGGCCTTGGTGCCACCTCAAAGTCCCGAGGAAGCCACGCCCCTTGTTTCACCACACATTTGGTGCAAATAAGCGATTGAGCAAGAGGAATAAAATGACTGGTGAGCTGACTTCTAGCAAAACTCGAAATTTGACATTTTCAGCCTCGTCATCACTTGGGCACTGAGTCTAGGATGGCACCGATAAGAATTCCCACACTATGACCGCCTTCCCAAATAAGGTTTAAGAACATTTTTTTTAATGTTTTTTATTTATTTTTGAGAAACAGAGAGAGACAGTGTGAGCAGGGGAGGGTCAGAGAGAGAGGCAGATACAGAATCTGAAGCAGCTCCAGGCTCTGAGCTGTCAGCACAGAGCCCGACGTGGGGCTTGAACCCACGAACCGTGAGATCATGACCTGAGCCGAAGCCGGATGCTCAACTGACTGAGCCACCCAGGTGCCCCCCAAAGGTTTTTTAAATGAAGTGTTTTAAAATATTCAATTTTGAAAATCAGCAGATTATTTAAGAATCAAGAACCAAATGGGGGTGCCTGGGTGGCTCAGTAGATTAAGGGCCTGACTCTTGATCTCACGGTTCGTGAGTTTGAGACCCTTGTGGCGCTCTGCTCT
The DNA here is from genome assembly GCA_004023785.1 of Mungos mungo. Lineage (NCBI taxonomy): Eukaryota > Metazoa > Chordata > Mammalia > Carnivora > Herpestidae > Mungos > Mungos mungo. The sequence continues at coordinate 33,914 of PISW01001023.1, read as the reverse complement.
GACAGCACGGAGCCTGCTTGGGATTCTCTCTCTCCTCTCTCTCTGCCCCTCCTCTGCTCTCTCTCTCTCTCAAAATAAATTAACATAAAAAAAGATTTATATTTATGTATAACTATAGCTTGACAGACATGTATGGACGTAAAGACCTATTTATGTCTGTGTGTGATGTGTGTATCTATCTATAAACAGATTTGTGATAAGGAATCAGTTCGCATGATTCTGGAGGCTGAGAAGCCCCCCCAATCTGCCTTCTGTAGGCTGGAGCCCCAGGAGAGCCGGTGAGCTGGGGGTGTGGCTCGAAGGCTTGACAGCCAGGACCTGAAGGCCTGAGAACAGGAGAAGATCCGCGTGCCAGCTCCACAATCGGGTGGAGAGTGAATTCAACCTTCCTTGGCCCTTTTGTTTTATTTAGGCCCTCAACAGGTTAGATGAGGCCCACCCACACTGGGAGAGGGCGGCTGCTGTGCTCTGTCCACCAATTCAAGTGCTGATCTCTTTGGGAAACGCTCTCATGGACACACCCCAAAATAACATTTAACCGGTCATCCGGGTTAAGTCCCTCCCATGCATTCCGTTTGGTGTCTCTCCCTCTTTCCTCACGCAGCGAAGATCCATCCCCTGATCTGGAACGCCCCCCTGCCCTGCTGTGAGGGGTGATGCCGGAGCCGGGAGGGGCCTGAGCTGCTCTGAGTGCCTGCTCGACATTCCCGGAATTAAGGTGTGAATGCACTGAGCAGGAGCGTCCCTTCGCAAAACCAACAGTTGTGCCATGTCTCCGCCGGCCCCGTTTCTGCCCCTCTACGTGTCCCAGGCGCTGTCTGGGCCTCCAGGTTTGAAGGGCACGTTTGGTTTTGTGCTAGAATGCTCGCTTATTAGAGAGAACGGACTGTGTTATTATTTTTCTCTTTCTTTCCCACTTTTATTTGTTTATTTTATTTGAGAGAGAGAGGAGAGGGGCAGAGGGAGAGAGAGAGAGAATCCTAAGCAGGCTCCATGCTTAGCACAGAGCCTGACCCAGGGCTAAATCCCACAGCTCTAGGATCATGACCTGAGCCTAAATCACGAGTCAGACGCTCAACTGATGGAGCCCCCCAGGTGCCCCTGTTGCCGCTTTTTAATTGAGATTCAACTTACACACAGAAGTTCCATTGACGTTTACTCATGGGTGCAATTCCAGCCCTGCTTCCCAAGGGCAAAACTCCCTTCCGCCCAGGTCGCTGGATGCAACCACATTTGCTATTTGCTATACACCAAAGCACCCAAACATACAGTGGCTTAAAATAACTCACATGTCGGGGTGCCTGGTGGCCCCGTTGGTTAAGAGTCTGACTCTTGATTTCAAGTCAGGTCATGATCTCAGGGTCGTCGATTGAGCCCCATATTGGGCTCTGCACTGAGAGATGGAGTCTGCTTGGGATTCTCTCCCTCCCTCCCCATCTGCCCGTCCCCCACTCACTCTCTCTTTCTCTCTCTCTCAAAAAGAGAATAGTAATAACAACTCACATGCCTTGTTTCTCCCAATTATGTGGCTTGGCCTGGTGGCCCTTCTGGTCTGGACCAACTCCACTGGGACCTGATGGTCTCGGTCACCCTCGCTCCCCCATGTCCCGTGGATGGAGATGGCACGGGCAGCTTTATAGACGATCCCTTGTTTTCTGGAAGGCCAGCCCCAGCTTGACTGCGCAGCAGCAGAAGGCAGAAAGCCAGGATAGGCAAGGCCCAGCCTCTATGCACAAGGGGCTCCTGCCATTTTGCTGACATCCCATCGGCCAGAGCAAGCCACATGGCCAGGCCCAGACTCAGGAGCTAGAGAATTTCTTTGCCCTCCGACGGGAGGCTCACCAAACCCCCACTGCAGTGGGGCGGACGTAGGAAACGGGGAAGCACTTGTCGTCGGTTTGCAACCAGCCCCTGACGTTCTCAGGCGGAAGGTCGATGATCACAGGCCGAAGGGTCGAGGCCCAAGAAAGCCAGCAAAGAGGTGCGTGTGTCCGTGGTTTTAGGGAAACCCTAAATGAATAGAAACGCGTTTGCCATATAAATTAGTACTGAGGAAAAATGGGACGGTCTACCCAGTGAGTCCAGAAGGCAAGAAAGAAAAGGAAGAGGACAGACAGGGCAAATGGCAAAAAACAAGACAGATCGAAGCCCAAATATATAATAGCAATCCCGCTACGTGGGAGTAGACGCTTTCTTAGATGCGATTCTGAAAGCAGGACCTGTCAAGGGAAAAACTGGTAAATCTGACCTCATAAAAAGGAAAAAGTTTGCTCTGCCAAATGCCCTGTGACGAGCATAAAAGGACTAGTTATGGGTGGAAGAAAATACTTGCAAAACACCTGCCCAGAGAGAGACTAGACCCTGGACACGCAGCAGCCTTTTCAAATTCAACAGGTTAAAAAAACAAAACAAAACAAGCAATTCTGTTTTGAAAATAGGTTAGTGATGATGATGTACGGATGGAAACAAGCGCATGAAATGATGTTTCGCTTCTTCAGCCACTAAGGAATGCATATTAAACCCACAATGAGAGAGGTGCCTGGGGGCTCAGGTCATGAACTCAAGGTCGGTGAGTTCGAGCCCCGCGTCGGGCTCTGTGCTGACAGCTCCGAGCCTGGAGCCTGCTTCCGATTCTGTGTCTCCCTCTCTCTCTGCCCCTCACCTGCTTGCACACACTCACACACACACACACACACACACACACACTCTCTCTCTCTCTCTCTCTCTCTCTCTCTCTCTCTCCCTCTCTCAAAAATAAATTAAAAAATAGAAACATTTAGAATAGCCCCCAAGTGGAAAGTCCACACCACAGACTACAACTCAGCAATAAGGAAGGAACCGCTGATGTATAGAGCAATCCGGATGAATCTAGAGCAGTGTGTGGAGTTAAAAAAAAAAAAAGTTAATCCCAAAAGGTTACATACTATTTGATTCCATTTATATAACATTCTTGACATGATCACATTATAGAAATGGAGAACAGATTCATGGTTGCCAGAGATTAAGGACAGGAGAGGGAAGGCGGAAGGAGGGAAGGCGGTGTGGTTACAAAATGGTGACACAGAGTCATCCTGGGGCGACAGACCTGCTGAGCGTCTGGACTGTGGTGGTGGACACATGAGCCTCCACAGGTGACAACATTGTACAGAACTAGGCGGGTGCGCGCACGCACGCGCACACACACACACACACACACACACGTCCAGCTGTAACGCGGGGGAATCTGAACAAGACGGATAGATTGTTATCAATGTCAATATCTCAGTTATAACAGTGAACTAGAGTTCTGAGAGATGTTATCTCAAAACGAACCTTCGGGTGAAAAAAGCAAATAGACTCACCTATTCCAGTTAAAAGACAAAGGATGTCAGAATGACAAAAGAACATTAAATTATATTCAATTTACAAGAACCACATTTATTTATTTATTTATTTAAGCTTATTTGTCTTGAGAGAGAGAGAGAGAGAGAGAGAGAGAGAGTGGAGGGGAGTGGCAGAGAGAGAAGGAGAAAGCGAATCCCAAGCAGGCTCTGAGCTGTCAGCGTAAAGCCCGACGTGGGGCTCAAACTCACGAACCATGAGATCATGACCGGAGGACGGTGGATGCCTAACCCATTGAGTCACCCAGGTGCCCCTCAACTATCTTTTTTTTTGTAACTTTAGGGATTTGGTTTTTAAGAACTGTTGTTGTGGAGATATTATCTACATACCGTAAAGTGCTCTGCTCCTGAGTAGACTTCTCAGTGAACTTTCGTATACATACGTGCCTGCTGGCCGCCACCAGATGACGATACAGACCATTTCTAGCACCCCAGAAGCTTCCCTCATGTTCTCTTGCAGATAATACCCTCCAAGGTGCCCCCTGTTCTGGCTTCTGACACCATAATTTAGCTTTGCCTGTGTTGGGATTTCATATAGATGAAGATGTATACAATGTATTCTTTTGGGCAGCTTCTTTTGGGGAGCATGTCTGTTCGTGGAGGTATTCCATTGTGTGACCGTACCACAACTGATTTTTCCATTCCCCTGTTGGTGGACACTTGGGTTGTTTCCAGTTTGGGGCTGTTATGAGTAGGGCGTTGGCTCGTGTGACTGTGAAAGCTGGTAAATCTAACATCTACAGCGTAGGTTGGCAGCTGGAGAAGGGTTGATGCACAGTTCAAGTCCAAACGCAGTTTGCAGGCAGAGTTCCTTCTATCTTGAGTCTTTTGTTTTTTTTTTAATGTTTTATTTATTTTTAATACAGAGAGAGACAGAGCATGAGAGGGGGAGGGGCAGAGAGAGAAGGAGACACAGAACCAGTAGCAGGCTCCAGGCTCTGAGCTGTCAGCACAGAGCCTGACACGGGGCTTGAACCCACAAATGTGAGATCTGACCTGAGCCGAAGTCGGAGGCTTAACCGACTGAGCCACCCAGGCGCCCCTCTTGAGTCTTTTGTTAAAGGCCTTCAACTGATTAGACGAACCCCCCCCCTATTGTTTAAACGTTAATCTCATCTAAAAATACCCTCACAGAAACATCTAGAATAATGTCTGATCAAACATCTGTGTACTGTGGCCCATTCAAAGTGACACAGAAAATTAACCCTCTGAAGTCCATATACGTAGGACCGGAGCTCCAGTAGATGATGCGGGTTTCCAGAGTGGTGGCCCCGTTTTCATTCTCCCGCCAACAGTTGCTCTGTATCCTCGCTAACACTTGGAATTGTCGACGCTTCAGAATTTTCTAGCAGGTCCGTACTGGCGGTCTAATGGGCCTTGTGGTTTGATTTCGCCTTTCCCGGATCACTAATGATGCTGAGCGCTTTGCAGGTGCTAAAGGGTTGTCTGATGTCGCCGCACAAAAGATCTTAGGACAGCAAACACGTTTGTGCGGCCAGCGCCGGCTGGAATTGCTTTGGAAGACAGTCCCCTGCCCGAGGTCTCGCTCCCGTCCCCAGGGAGCCCACGTCCAGCGGCCGGTGAACAGAGGAGCATGAAGAGCCCGCCTTGTGCCCGCTACAGCCGGTCCTCCAGCACAGCAGCTTCTACCCTTCGGGGGCGGGGCTGACTGAGGCCTTTATTGATACCCATTGCACCCCAACTTCTCCCTCCACCCAGTCCTGTGTCTTTCCTCTCTCTCCCGTGGGTGTGACCCCAAGAATGCCTCCTAATGACCCCCCATGCCGAGCTCTGTCACAGTCTGCTTCCTGGGGAACCCGAGAAGCAGACACTCAGTGGCGGCGGGGACCCGTGGCCAGTGGCCGGTGGCACAGGGGGCTCTGGGCACGAGAGAGCAGAACGATCGCTATGTTTTAATGGGGCCAAGTGGGGTGCCGGAGGGCACTAGCTGGCGAGAGGCATGGGCAAGTGGGAAATAGGAGGAAGGCGGGATCCCACAAGGACAGGGGTTGGGGGTCCGTTGCTGAGACTGACCGACACTTTGGAAAACCGGGCACAGATGAAAGGCTGAGTGGGGACTTGGCGCGAACCGCTCAGCGGTGGCAGGACGCTAGGCGTCCACCTCCCGAGGCTGGAGGGCCGAGCCCAGACCCAGGGGCTGACGCCTGGGAGCAGCAGAGTCTAAAGAAGGTGAAGGTGAAGGTCAGGGGACCCTGCTGTATGCAGTGGCAACAGCGGGGTTGACACCCCCCAAATCTTGAATCCCCGGCTGCCCAGGACCCCTGCAGCCATAAGTGGCCCAGCCGTCCCTTCCCCGTGAAAGGCCGGTGTCCCCTCCTGCCCCTCTCTCCCAGAGGTGAGGCCTCCCCCCTGCATCACAAGCAGCCCCTCAGTCTCTCCTGGCCGTCATGCTGGTAACTAGATTAAGTGACCGTGCGACCTGCAGGGGCAGGCTGGCCTCACAGGGGAGGAAAGAAACCAAAGGGAAGGAGCCGAGGACACAGCCAGCACAGCCCACGGGAACGTGCGAGACCCAAGGAGGGCACAGCACAGAGCTGGCCCAAAGGGCGTTCCCTGATCCGGGAGCAGTCCAAGGACATGGGACTTCTTTTGTGGCAGGGACCCAGGAGACGGTGCAACGAAGCTGTTTCTCGGCTCTTAGCAGCAATGTCCACGTTAGGTGAGACAAAATGCCAGGATCGCAGAGGTAGATGGTGGGAGGCGCAGAGAAGCGGCTAGCGTGGGTGTGCTTTTTTAAAGTTTATTTATTTATTTTGAGAGAGAGAGAGAGAGTGCACACACTAGTGAGTGGGAGAGGGGCAGAGAGAAAGAGAATCCCAAGCAGGCTCTGTGCTGTGAGATCATGACCTGAGCTGAAATCGACAGTCAGATGCTCAACCGACTGAGCCACCCGGGCGCCCTTAGTGTGGGTATTTTACGTAAGGTTGGAAACCCAATATTTACAAAGCAATAAAGAACGTGCTGGTGAGAGGGTCCCCTGGGATCACTGAGAGGCTCAGTGGCCATGCCTCTGGGCAGGCTGGGACTGCCTGGAGAAGCTGTGTAGACTCCCTCTAGCAATGGGGTGACAGGCCCCTGAAACAATGCAGCCGGTGGAGGTTTAACCATGGGACAGAAGCGGAAGCAGCTACCGGAAAGAAACATCAAAATCAGAGGGACAGCCCCCCGAGAGGGATGCGGATAGTCAGAAAACCCAGTGCTCCTAGGGGCAAAATAGATGGTCCGTGCAACCATTGGTCAACGGTTATGGCCCGATCTGCATCACCCAAAGAAATCAGGGGCTGCGGGAAGCTGGCGCAGCAAAGGTCGACACCCCTTGTCCAGTCTGCAGACTGGGCCCTGTTTTCAGACTCAGCCGAGTGATGAAGGAGGCATCAGATCCGCAGCGAAACCCTCGCAGACCTGGAGAACACGGCCGGGAATCCCCGACTCTCTAGAGGAATCCTGGCTGTTCTCAGAGCTCTGAGTAACAGGACAATGAAACCAGTTTCCCGGCTCAGTTGTGGCGGGTCCAGAGGTTGGGAGTGACGAGAGGCTTGCCAAGAATTCCCACGTTGGAGTGAGGCGTCAGACCACCCACACCGGACGTGCGGGAGGCCAACCAGTGTGCCGGGGCCGCGTGAGCTCATCGCCCGCCCCGAGGATGTAAAACTGTTGAGGTGGGAGAGACAGAAGTAAGAGATTCTTTGGAGATTGTCTCCTGGCCTGCAAACCTTGCCCTCGGAGTCAGTCGGTGATCGGAGAGAAGCCAGACCGGGCAGAGAAGCTGCCCCTCCCCCTCGGGGCCTCCTGGCCAGGCCCCGCCCACGGGGGTGGGGGGAGAGGCGCGCCAAGCCGCTAGGAGTTCCGAACTTTGAAGGTTACATAGAACCGGACCTTTCAACGGTCTCAAAGTGGCCTGGAAGCGTTTTTATGGCTTTGGAGGGATTGGTCAAGCTCTGGGCTATGCCCTCGATTCCTCCCACGGGGCGAGAAGGACTCCCTCGATGGAACGCATCTAATGAGAAGCGTGGGAAGGGAAAAGCTCTGTCTGTGAGCCCACGGGCCACCTCAGAGCACCGAGGTCGTGTGCAAACCACACGGGCGCCCAGCTCACCTCGGGACACGATCCGGGAGAGCTCAGCGGCTCCCACCCCGGACTGGAATCACCTATCGGTGCCAGGATGGCAGGGCCGTTGGGGGGATGGCAGGGCCATGAGACGGCGTTGCTAGGCAGCGCTCCGCAGCCACCCTCTTGGCGAAGGTCAAAACCTTCTCCAGGAAGCCGGGGGCCAGGGCTTTGGTCTGGGTCAAGGTCAGCCAACTTCTGTAAAGGACACATGGCAGATATTTTAAGCTCTGAGGACCTCACGGTCTTTGCTACAGCTACTCATTTCTGCCCTGGTGGCACAAAAGCAGAGACAGAGACTATGTAGATGAATGTGCGGGGCTGGCTCCCAAGAAAACATTATTTATAAAGGGAACGCTGTGAAAGCCTGCAGTTCAGAGTGTGCCAGCCTTGGTCTAGATGGCGCATGAGCCACCGCCCTCTCCTCGGACGTGAGCCCTGGGGCAGCGCAGAGAGAGGCGCGGATTTCGGGAGAGAATACAATGAGACCGAACGGGTGAGGCACCCGCCCCCGGGAGACTGACGGCTGCTTTGAGGCCGCGTGTGTGTGTCTGGGGGGGTGTGTAGGCGCGCGTGTGCAGGTGCGTGTTCGTACACGTGCACGTGTGTGGCGTGTGAGGCATGGAGGTGCGCAGGCGCGTGTGTGTACGTGTGTGGGGGCAGGACTGGGCGTGGCTGGCGGCGGCCACACCCGATCCCAGAGGGACGCAGCTGGCCTTCGGTTCTCAGCGTCCCCAGAGTCGCTGAGAGGCCGCCATGACCCCGTCCTGACTTGGCGCCCGTCCCCCCAGGGCTGTGCCGGGGTGCGGGGCCTCTGTGGGGTGAGGCGCTGGGGGAAAGCGTGGAGACCCCCGGCTCCGGGCTTTCCTTCCAGGTCTCCCCGCAAACCTCCAGGAAGGCGCCCTGCTGGGGCGCCCTCACCCCAACACTGTGCTTCCCCAAGGGTCTGGTCAAGCCGCGGAGGCGGACCAAGGAAACGACGGTTGTCCCTTCGAGGATCGGTGCTGGGCAACCCTCCACGGGGACTCCAGCCTGCATTTCCCATCAGACGTGAAGCTCAAAACGGATCCCCGACATAAATGTAAACTCCCAGCTCCTATAAATTTCTAGAAGAAAGCATGAAATAATTCTTGTAGTGTTTGCATTAGGCAAAGGTGTCTTGGATGCAACACCAAAAACATGGTCCGCGTCATTTAAATGTTGATACATTTTACCTCATCAAAATTAAAAACTTCAAAGCTCAATTTAAAAAAAAAACCTCTGTTAAGAAAGTGGAAAGACAAGGCATAGACTGGGAGAAAAGATTTGCAAACCCTTATCCAATAAGGACGACATCCAGAGTATATGAAAAACCCTCAGGGCGCACCCGGGCGGCTCTGCCCGTTAAGCGTCTGACTCCTGATCTCAGCTCAGGCCTTGATCTCAAGGTGCTGAGTTCAAGCCCTGCACTGGGCTCTATGCTGCGCAGGCAACCTACTTATAAACAAAAACAACAAGGGGCACCTGGTGGCTCAGTCCGTTAAGCATCCGACTTCGGCTCAGGTCATGATCTCACGGTCCATGGGTTCGAGCCCTGCGTCGGGCTCTGTGCTGACAGCTCAGAGCCTGGAGCCTGCTTCAGATACTGTGTCTCCCTCCCTCTCTGCCCCTCCCCTACTCATGCTATGTCTCTCTCTCTCTCTCAAAAATGAATAAACGTTAAAAATTTTTTAACAAACAAACAAAACCCTCCCCAAACTCAATAATAAAATGAACACTCAAATTGAAAGTGGCCAGAAAGTCTGAACAGATGCGTCAGGAAAGAAGATACATTCGTGGCAAATAAGAGTGAAAGTTGAAAGGGCATTCAACGTCCTTAGCGATTAGGGAAACGCGAACCAAAACCACAGGAGTCAAAATTGCAAACCTATTATTAGAACGGCGGGAGAAAGGTCGAAAGTGCTGAGTGCTGATGAGGCTTCAGACAGAAAGTGGATTTTTAAAAATATGTATTTATTTATTTTTGAGAGAGACGGGGGGGGGGGGTAAGAGAAGGTACGTGGGGGAGGGGCAGAGAATCCCAACCAGGCTCTGCATCACCAGTGCTTAATGTGGGGCTTGAACTCACAAACCGTGAGATCATGACCTGAAGTCCAGCACTTAGTGGACCGAGCCACCCAGGCACCACTAGCAAGTGGAACTGGTACTCACTGTTGCTGAGAATGTCAGATGGCGCTGCCACTTTGGAAAACAGATCTGGCAAGATGTTCCAAGGTTAAACACCCTTACCAGATGGCCCAGCAATCCTGCCTCTTGTTTCTCACCCAAGACAGGAGAAAAATTATGTTCATTTAGAAACTTGCATGCAGGGGCGCCTGGCTGGCTCAATCGGTTAAGAGTCTGACATTAAAAGAAAGAAAGAAAGGAAGGAAGGAAGGAGGAAAGAAAGAAAGAAAGGAAGAAAGAAAGAAAGAAAGAAAGAAAGAAAGAAAGGAAGGAAGGAAGGAAGGAAGAGAAAGAAGGAAATGTCCAGATCTTTATGGTAGTGATGCTTCTGTCAAAACTCTGAGAACCGTACACTAAAAAGGATACGTTTTACCGCACGTAAACTATAGCTCAATAAAAAAAATCTTTTAACGTTATGTTGAGTAAAAGAAGCTAGACACTTACTGACTGTACTGATGTGAAGTTTGAGAAAAGTAACATTAATCCCTGGTGATGGAAGGCAAAGCAGTGGTCATGTACAGAGGGCGGGGACCAGCCAGAAGGCGCCCCAGGGGACTTCCAAGGGGACGGATATGTTCTGACTTGGTCTGCCGGTGGTTACCTGAGTGCGGACATTTATCACAATGCACGTATCCTACACAGGAAAACCTGCACATTTCACTGAATATAAATCACTTCCTTTTTCTTTAAGGTACAGAAGTATTTTTTTTAAGGGTGGGAAAATGTATTTTAATCCAAATGAACGTGAATAAAAAGAAAGCCAAGGCAGGGATCTTCATATATGACTGACTTGATATGTGAAAAAATAATTCATAAAAATCACAAAGGACAAACGAGGATGTTATAAACACAGAGGAAGATAAAAACGCTGAGCCCTACAGCTTTACGTGATGGCAGGTAAAGGCTCGCAGAGCGGTGGGGAGACAGACGGGCCCACAGTCATTCCACGCCTCTCCCGTACAGAGAGGACAGACATGCAAAAAGAAAAAACACTAATGTCGAAGGTATGAACAATGAACAGAAAATGAACTTTTTTTTAGTATCTCTAAACATTTACAAAAACAAGCTATGACCTAAGCTATAAATAAAATCTCAATAAATCACGACGAACAAATATGAGACCGATTATGTTCTTTGGCCATAATGTAATAAAACTAGAAATAAAAACAAAGGGATGAAAGCTTCTCCCAGTTGAAAGTGATAACAATGGGGGCGCCTGGGTGGCTCAGTCAGTTGAGCGTCGGACTCCAGCTTGGGTCATGATCCCACAGTTTGTGGGTTCAAGCCCCGCATCGGACTCTGTGTTGACAGCTCGGAGCCTGAAGCTTGCTTCAGATTCTGTGTCTCCCTCTTTCTTTCTGCCCCTCCCCTGCTTGTGCTCTCTCTCTCTCTCTCTCAAAAATAAACACTAAAAAAATTAAAAAAAAAAAGAAATGGATAACAATGATCTAAGAATCCCAACTCAAACCAGGATAGTTTAAAATTCCATATATTTAGAAACCAAATCCCCATTCTTAAATAATCCTTGAGTTGAAGAAATCATAAAGAGAATTGAGACAGATCTATATTTGCATGAACAGAAACATTACATGTTCAAAGTAGTGGAACAGTGCTAAGAAGTACTTTGAGGAAAATTTATAGCTTTGACTATGTTTATCAGGAAATAAAAATGTCTAAAAATAAACAAGCAAGTCATTGGAATCACAAAGTTTGGAGAAAAGCACAGCAAATTAAAAAAAATAATGGCAATCACGGGGCGCCTAGTTGGCTCAGTTGGTTGTGTGTCTGGCTTCAGCTCAGCTCATGATCTCACTGTTTGTGAGTTCGAGCCCCACGTCAGGCTCTGTGCTGACAGCTTGAAGCCTGGAGCTGCTTCAGATTCTGTGTCTCCCTCTCTCTTTCTTCTGCTTGCACTCTGTCTTTCTCTCTCTCAAAATAAATAAACATTAAAACAATTTTTAAAAAGCATTCTCCTTGTCATTATTTTTAGCGACCTTTTACTTATAACAAGAGGTGCCCCTTCCCTCTAGGGGAGTGACATGGGCTCCATCTGAAATCAGTGTGTTTTAGCCAAAGAAGTGAGGTGATCTAGAGAAAATTGGTCAGTAGATGGCATCAGGGCCATGACTATACCAAGAACCATGAAGGTGGGGCGCCTGGGGGGCTCAGTCGCTTGAGTGTCCAACTTCAGCTCAGGTCATGATCTCACGGTTCGTGGGTTCGAGCCCGGCGTCGGGCTCTGTGCTGACAGCTCAGAGCCTGGAGCCTGCTTCAGATTCTGTGTCTCCCTCTCTCTCTGACCCTCTCCTGCTCGCTCTGTCTCTCTGTCTCTCAAAAATAAATTTTAAAAAGATTTAAAAAAAAAACCACGACGGTGATATGGGTGTGAGAGTGTGAGCGCGTGTCTGCATACAGGGAAGGTGGGCGTGCCTGTCTTCGTGAAGACACCTTTATGTCCTTGTCTGAGGCAACAAGCGTCTACATGTGTAAACGCTCATTTAAAGATTGTGTTTTTCACTGCATGTGACGCCTACTTAAAACAAGAAAAAAAAGAAAAAAATAATTTATTTTTAAGTAATCTCTAAACCCTACGTGGGGGTCGAACTCATAACCCGTGAGATCAAGTCTCACACTCTAATGGCTGAGTCAGCCAGATACCCCAAGAGCACCTCATTTTATTTTATTATTTTTAAAATGTTTTTTATTTATTTTTGAGAGACAGAGAGAGAGCGCGAGCAGAGGAGGGTCAGAGAGAGAGGGAGATAACAGAATCCAAAGCAGGCTCCAGGCTCTGAACTGTCAGCACAGAGACCGATATGGGGCTCGAACCCACGAACTGTAAGATCATGACGAGCTGAAGCCGGACGCTTAACCGACTGAGCCACCCAGGCGCCCTTATTTTATTTTTTTAAGTTTATTTATTTTGAGGGAGAGAGAGCATTCATATACCTGTGCCCGAGGGAGTCGGGGAGGGGCAGGGAGAGAGAGAATCCCAAGCAGGCAGATTGCCCGATGTGGGGCTCGAACTCACCAACCCATGAGATCATGATTTGAGCCAGAATCAAGAGTCGGTAGCTTAACCCACGGAGCCACCCAGGCTCCCCAGGGACACCTCATTTTAAGTGGAGCGGGGAGGCCACAGGGGGGCGCTGTCGTGCCCTACCCCTGGTCCCCAACTGCAGCCCCTCAGGAGAGAGGGGCCCTACGTTTCCAGCAGGAAGAGGCTTATAGGCTCTGACTCCCCCAGGAGGAGGGGAGATTTTCTCCTCAACCAGCAACAGCCCAGCGCACAGGAAACTGCCACCGCTTAGACTCTCCTTTCCTCCCAAAGACTTTCCTCCAAAGCAGCCCCTCCCCATCCCTTCCCTTTTCTCTGTAAAGTAGCATTTCTCTCCTTTGTTCCCCGCCCCTACCTGTGGTTCTATCATAGCTTGCTTATCCCAAATTGCAATTCTTTGCTATTCCTGAATAAATCCATTTTAATGGTAAAGTAACTGCCTTATTTGTTTAAAAATTTAATTTTTTTTTTTTGAGAGAGAAAGAGAGGCCATGAGTGGGGGAAGGGCAGAGAGAGCAGGAGACACAGAATCGAAGCAGCTCCAGGATCCGAGCTGTCAGCACAGAGCCTGACACGGGGCTCGAACCCACGAGCTGTGAGATCATGACCTGAGCTGAAGTTGGATGCTTAACGGACTGAGCCCCCCAAGTGTTCCCGGGCTGTCTTATTTTTAAGGTAGATGTTACTTGGTGATCCACAGTGGGATCTTTCAGAGAAGACTCTGGACAGCTCCGAGGCTGGTGAGCAAAGGGGTGCCCGTGCCCACAGAGCCTGCTGAGCCCCCTGCGCTGTCACCGGCCACGGGCATTGAGGGCAAACCTCTCCTGACCCAAGCGCCACGCCCTTGCACTTGGAGCTCCCAGGCTGGATTCAGCAGCACTTTACAGGCTTTCTCTACCTGGTGAGTGCTCATGTCCTGAACCTCGGGGTTTGAGCAGGGGGATCCCTGCCGTCTAAGCTCTTTCAGGGGGGCCCCTCCTGTCTGGACCCCGGTCAGCTTTATGTTTAAAAACCACGGTCCCTCGTACTGTGCATTTTCCACGATATGGACCAAGTTAGCTAAAGATAATTTAGAACTTCAGTGGGAAACTTTCAATCTCCCAGAATTGTTTTTTTCTCGAAACTAAATTAGAAAGCTACAGCTCCAAAATTAAACAGACTGAATGGGATGGCTTTTTTCATTGATACCTTGAGGCTTCCGAACACTCGCCAGCTTCTAAAATTGCCTCTTTGCAAAATTCTATTTCTAAAGTAACTGAGGTGAGCAGACAGTTGAAGGAAGTCAGGCGGCTTCTGATGCCTTTTCTCCCCCCCCCCCCCCCCCCGCCCTGCCGTCTCCTTAGACACAAAAGCCACCTTGTGTGAGGCCCCACCTCTGGGACCCTAGCTCTATGTCCTCTGCACCCCTTCCCTGATTCTAAGCTTTTCACTAAACTTCTCTTTTTCTCTGAACCTATCCCCACTATCTCTTCTGAACCTATTAAAACATGTCCTTTTCAAGTTTGTTTGCTTGCTTGTTTGTTTGTTTGTTTAGAGAGCGAATGAAAGAGCATGCCTGTGAGTGGGAGGGGGGAGGGAGGAGAGAGAGAGAGAGAGAGTGCCAAGCAGGCTTCCCCTGTCAGCGCAGAGCCCAACGTGGGGCTCGATCTCATGAACTGTGAGATCATGACCTGAGCCAAAATCAAGAGTCCGGTGGTTAACCAGTTGAGCCCCCTGGATGCCCCCAAACCTGTCTGGTTAAAGTTAAGTCTTCCAAGGATCCAAATAAACCTCACATTTCTTCTTTTCCCTGGACTAAAGCTGAATTGCAAGCCATAGTTAAAGAGTTTCCCCACGTAGAAGTGGAAGGGGAGAGAAAGCTTCCAAATTCATTCTATAAGACCAGCATTACCCTGATACCAAGACCAGAAAAAGACACTAGAAAACAACAACAACAACAAACAAACAAACAGGCCAGTACCTCTGATGAATGTAGATGCAAAAATCCACAACAAAATATTAGCAAACTGAATCCAGCAACGCATTTTAAGGAAATTATTTAGCCTGATCAAGTGAGATTTATTCCTGGGAGGCAGGTGCTTCCATATTCACAGTCAACATGATACATCATCGCAGCCAGAGAAAGGAGAAGAGCCTGATGATCATTTCAATGGATGCAGACAAAGCATTTGACAAAGCAGAACATCCGTTTATGATAAAAACCCTCGTCCAAGGAGATTTAGAGGGAACATACCTCAGCACAGCAAGGGCCATATACGAAAAGCCCACAGCCCACATACTCGGTGGTGACAAACCCGGAGCTTTTCCCCTAAGATCAGGAACAAGACAAGGATGTCCGCTCTCACCACTTTTACTCAAGATGGTACCAGAAGTCCTAGCCACAGCAATCAGACAAGAAAAAAGAAATAAAAGGCATCCAAAGTGACAACGAAGAATAAAATTTTCACTATTTGCAGATGCTATGATCCTATATACAGGAAACCCTAAAGTCTGCACCAAAAACTAGTAGAACTGATAAATGAATTCAGTAAAGTGGCAGGAGTCAAAATCAACACACAGAAACCCGTTACATTTCTCTACACCAATACGAAGTAACAGAAAGGGCAATTAAGAAAACAATCCAGGGGCGCCTGGGCGGCTCAGTCGGTTAAGTGTCCGACTTCAGCTCAGGTCATGATCTCACGGTTTGTGGGTTCGAGCCCTGCATCAGGCTCTGTGCTGACAGCCTGCTCAGAGCCTGGAGCCTGTCTTCAGATTCTGTGTCTCCCTCTCTCTCTGACCCTCCCCTATTCATGCTGTCTCTCTATCTAAAATAAATAAAAACAGAAAAAAAAGAGTCTGATTTTGGCACAAATCATGATCTTACGATTCATGATTGGAGCCCCACATTGGCCTCTGTGCTGACAGCTCAGAGCCTGGAGCTGCTTCAGATTCTGTGTCTCCCTCGATCTCTGCCCCTCTCCCACTCATGCTCAATCTCTCTCTCACTCTTTCTCTCTCTCAAAAGCAAATAAAACATAAAAAAAGGGAAACAATCCAAAAGAAAAGAGAAGAAAATAAAAGAATCACACTTACAATTGCACCAAAAATAATTAAAATACCTATGAATAAACATAACCAAAGACGTGAAGACCTGCCCACCAAAACCCATTAAACACTGATGGAAAGAAATTGAAGACGACAAAAATAAATGCAAAGATATACCATGCTCATGAATTGGAAGATTGAAATATTGTTAAAATGTCCACGGCCCCCAAAGCCATGTACAGATTTAATGCAATCTCTATCAAAACACCAACAGCACGTTTCACAGAACCCAGATAATCCTAAAATTGTTATGGAACCACAAAAGACACTTACTAGCCAAAGTAATCTGGAAAAAGAAGACCAAAACTGGAGGTATCGCAATTCCATATTTCAAGATATATTACAAAGCTGTAGTAATCAAAACAGTGTGGTATTGGCACAAAATTGGCATCTGTTAATGAAACAGAATAGAGAGCCCAGAAATAAACCCACAGTTATGTGGTCAATTAATCTTTGACAGAGGATATGACAATGGGAAAAAGGCAGTCTTTAAAATCAATGGTGTTGGGAAAACTGGACAGCAATGTGTAAAAGAATGCAACTGGACCATTTTCTTACACCAGACACAAAACTAAACTAACAATGGATTAAAGACCTAAATGTGAGACCTGAAACCACAAAATCTCTAGAAGAACAGAGCGATCTCTTTAACATCAGCCATAGAAATATTTTTCTAGATGTATTTCTTTTGGCAAGGAAAACAAAAGGAAAATTAAACTACTGGGACTACACCAAAATAAAAAAAATTTTTGTTCACAGTAAAGTAAACCATCAACAAAACAAAAAGACAGTCTACTGAATGGAAGAAGATTCTCACAAATGATACACCAGGTAAGGGTTTAATATCCAAAGTACATAAAGAACTTATACAACGCAATATCAAAAAAGACAAATAATCCACTTAAAAACGGGTAGAAGTCAGGAGTAGATATTTTTCCAAAGAAGACATACAGATGTGCAACAGACACATGGAAAGATGCTGGGCGTCACTCATCATCAGGGAAATGCAAGTCAAAACACGGTGCTTTACTGACCTGACCGCACGGCTACAATAAAAAACAAGAAACAGCAAATGTTGGCGAGGATGTGGAGAAAAAGAAACGGTTGTGCACTGTTGGAGGGAGTGCAAACTGGTGCAGCCGCTGTGGAGAACAGTATGAAGTTTCCTCATATAATTAAAAATAGAATTACCGTGGGATCCAGTGATTCTGCTACTTGGGTGTTTACCAGTGAAAACAGAAACACGACTCTGAAAAGACAAATGCATGCCTGTGGCTAGGGCAGCGTTATTTACAACAGCCAGGATGCGGCAGCCGCTCACGGCTGTCCGTCGCTGGGTGAATGGATAAAGAAAATGTGAGAAAAAAGAAAAAAAAAAAACCCACATCCCATGGAATATATTACTTGGCCATAAAAAAAGAATGAACTCTGCCATTTGCAACAGCACAGATGGATCTAGAGGGTATAATGTTAAGTGAAATGAGTCGGTCAGAGAAAGACAGGTACCATGTGATTTCACTCAGACGCAGACTTTAAGAAACAAAACAAATGAGTGGTGTGTGGGCGGCTCAGGTGGTTAAGCGTCAGACTCTTGATTTCAGCTCAGGTCATGATCTCACCATGAGTTTGAGCCCGGCGCTGGGCTCTGTGCTGACAGCTCAGAGCCCGGAGCCTGCCTTGGATTCTGTGTCTCCCTCTCTCTCTGCTCTTCCCTCGCTGGTGTTCTGTCTCTCCTTCTCTCTATCTCAAAAATAAACATTAAAAAAAAATTTTTTTAAGAAATAAAATAAATTAAAAAATAAAAAGAGTTCCCCAAGGTAGCTAAGAATTTAGCACAGTTATTCAAAGTTACCAACCGAGCTGCTCAGATTGTATCAATTAGTCCACACGCTTGTTGGTGAGGGTCAGGTCCAACATTGGCTGAAACTTGCCCAATGGGAAATCCTAAAAGGGATCTAGAGAAACAGACCCCTCACTTTTGGCAAGTTGCTGGAACACTTCCTGGAAATTTCCACCAAGCAATTACAGTGGCTTTTCCCAAGCCTGTGGACCGGAACAAAATTCAGACTTGCACACAAAAACCTGATAAACCTGTTCACAACTATTACAATCACCTGCACATTGCTTTTTTATTCTTTTAACATTTGCTTAAAAAAATTTTTTTATGTCTTTATTTTGAGAGAGAGACCGAGAGCAAGCAGGGGAGGGGCTGAGAGAGAGGGAGACACAGAATCCCAAACAGGTTCCAGGCTCCGAGCTGTCAGTACAGAGTCCAACGCGGGGCTCGAACCCACGGACCATGAGATCATGACCTGAGCCGAAGTCGGACGCTCAAATGACTGAGCCACCCAGGCGCCCCTTTTAACATTTATTTTTGAGAGGGAATGAGAGAGTGCAAGCCGGGGAGGGGCCGAGAGAGAGGGAGACACAGAATCCCAAGCAGGCCCCATGCTACTAGCTCAGAGCCCAATTGGGGCTCGATCTTATAAATCTCGAGATCATGACCTGAGCTGAAATCAAGTGTCAGACGCTTAACTGACTGAGCCACTCAGGTGCCCCTGACCCCTCAAATCGTTTACTTGCTCCGTCCCTGATGGCTCTGGAGCTAACTCCAAGGACACTAATCAGTCACTACCCTCCTTAGGAGTCAAGTCTTCAACTCACATTGGCTGAATCCACAGTGCATCTCCCATTAAGATTCAAATAGAGCCCTCAAACCTTCCCCCAGGATGGATCAATCCTGTGCCAAAAAAAAAAAAAAAAGAATCTCTTTAGCTTAAGCCAAAAGGGGTAGAAATTCTCTCTCTAAAAAAATTGCAGTTTGCTCAAAACCAGGTTTAATATATTCAATTTATTGGAACAGGGGCTGCACTGAGATCTAGAGAGTCTTCATGGCACCTGAACTTAGCAGGGCTCCTGGCCACCAGACTCAACTGCTTGGAGGCCAAAGCAAACCATCTTGCTGATATTGCTACCAAAACCGCTCAAGGAAACAGCAGCCAAACCTCTGCCACGGTCCGAAGGGATGTCCCCCAAGTGATAATCTAGAAAAAGCTGACAACAGATGTCCAGGAATTGGCCCCAGAGAGGGGAAAACAGTATTGAAAATCTCATCATAGTTGGTCTGGTAAAAAGAGAAGACTGTAACTTGAGCCAAATGCAATCTAGTCCTGCCGGGCTCTAAAATTCCCGTTACTGACCGTTGTACACACTCTGAATCATCTACCGATAAAATGACAGCCTGTTGGAACCAACTCCGGTAGGGAAATATTAATAAGGCTCCCCCGCCCCAAAATGCTCACCTTGCTTGTCACACTTCACATCTTCCAAAATACAGTCCTGGGATGCCCATCCGCACCACCTCTGGGCATTTAAAATTGCCCAGTGGACCTTGCAGGGTTTGGCAAAAGGCTTTTGTTTGAATGCCCCGTCTCATGGCTATAAATACGTTTTAGTTATGGTTTGCGGGTCTTCTCACTGGACCAAAGCTTTCCTTGTAACAGGCTATGGCCTCTTTTGTGACCAAAATCTTATTAGAAAGGTTTTTCCTACCTGGGCACCCCCCCCCGCCCCCCGTTTCACAACGGTCAGGGAACTCATTTCACCCGTCAGGTGCTCTGGGACGGTTTGGCTGGTCAGGCGTTCCACCCATCGCTGCGCCCATCGACCCCAGTCCTCAGGGCTAACCAACGTCCACACACCTGGAAGACTCAGCTGGTCAGTTTGTAAAGACCCCTCAATACCTTAGCCCGAAGCATTGCCCTTGGTCCTTCTAAATCTCAGATCTGCCGACTTTGGAACTCACAGACTTTCACCCTTGGAGATAATCACAAGTTGTCCAATGCACTTGGACCTGCCTCCTTTGATCCGCAGCCAGCCAAAGGAGGTACACGTCCATACTGTGAGGGCCCAGTGACTTCTACCGACGACAACCACACCTTGGACCAGCAACCTTTGTACAGGGCACTCCAGGGAGAGGAGGGTGTTTAGGTTCACACCCTGCAACACAGAGAGTTGTTTCCTCTGTTGGAAAAAGGGTGTCACAATGATCCTCTTCAGCCTCGTTGGGAGGGCTCCCACCGGCGCTCCGGACGTCAGGGAGTTGATCCCTGGTTCATGTGTTACATCTAAAGAAAGGACCAGGGCCCCTCGGTGTCTCAGTCGGTTAAGCGGCTGACTACGGCTTCGGTCATGATCTCATGGTTTGTGAGTTCGAGCCCCACGTCATGCTCTGTGCTGACCATGCAGAGCCTACTTGGGATTTCCTCTCTCTCTCTGCCCCTCCCCAACTTGTGTGTGAGCTCTCTATCTCTCTCTCTAATTAAATAAAGTAAAAAAAAAACCCACCAAAGCCCAATTGGACTTGCTCATGGAACGGTGACCTCTAGGTAGAGATTTCCAGGAACTGAAGCAGATGACGTCCGATGGGGGCAGCTTTCCCAAGAGGAGCGGGCCAGGCCTGTGCGCCTTTGCCTCACTGCCGTTTCTTACTGCGTTTTCTCCAGACAGACAGCGCTCTCGTCCGCATTTCCCAGTCTACTGCCAAAGGGGGAACCTCTCTGATCGTCGGATTTGTCCCCGGAAACCTCAATCTGTTTATGACAATAGCGATCCCATAATTCACTCTTTAAGGGATTTCGCCAGAATCCCGAGGGCCGCTGCAGGCCTAGATTGTTCCTCGGGTCTCTGTGAGGTTAGAGGACTGAACCCACCAAACCCCATTCCTTGCTTCAATTTAACCCATTCCTGGGATGGGAAAACAAGATCTCTCAAGTATATATAAATATACATCATTATCTATCTCTATAGCTGTTGTGGGGCAGACAATATAAATAGGGACATTTGTCAGCTTACGGACACACCCATACATCTTGGTGTTCTTTCAACATGTACTAACGCAGCATCTAGGTCTTGGCTGAACGATGCTCTGTCTGTACACAGGCCAAGGGGTCCATGGATGGTATTTATAAGAGGCAGCCTTAGGCACACACACCCCCCCAGGCCACTCCTCTAAATGTGGGGGTTTTGACTTTGACGCCTAGGGGGGGCAATGCCCTGCCTCGACAGCCGGAGGACAAGGGTCAGGATGCTCTTGCTGTGCTGGCCACTCATTCCAGTGTCTTTTCCTAACAAAGCGGGACCCCCCATCGGTCTGTGCCATTTCTTCTCCACGGCTGCCTTGAACGTGAGCTCCCAGGAGACGGACAGGATTCTGAGTTTCCCTCTGCAGGGAGAACTTTCTCCCCAGGGCTGGAGTAGGTGCCAAAGAAAACACGAGAAATCTCTCCCTACCATCCAGAGAGCAGCCAGTTCCACAGCAAACACAGGGACAGCCAGATAACGGTCCCTTAACTCGTTGGCTAAGGGAGTTCGGGACAATCGCATCGCCCTTGATAATCTCCTTGCTGAACACGAAGCATCTGTGTGACAGCAAACACCGCCCCCGCCTCCTGCGGCGGGAAGTAGAAAAGAGCAGAAAGCCAACTGCCCAGAATTCGGGAAAAGCACACGGGCTACGGCAAATTTCACCCGATTCTACGCGGTCCTGGCTTGGTTGGCTACCGTTGATGAAGTTTTGGGGTGACCGTGGGATGGCCCAGGGCCGACGGCCAACAAAGAATTCTTGAAGCCGTCTTTGGTGCAAAAAGGTGATTTTATTAAAGCCCCGGGGCTAGGACCCGAGGGCGGGAAGAGCTGCGCTGGGGTCCCTACGGGGAACTCATTCTATGCCCTCGGGCGGGGAGGCGTCAGGGACAGAGTAAGTCTCTAAGGAATTTTGGAAGCAAGGTTTCCAGGACCTTGAGGAGCTAGTTGTTGCTAGGGAAATGCCATTTATTACCATTTGATAAAACCTCAGTCATGAGACCCTTTAGATATATATGGGGGGGGGCATGAGCAGGGAGTGTGATTTCGGCAGAGATCTTGGGGCAGCTGCGACACAGCACGTTGACTTACAGGATTCTGGAGGTTCCGATAATGCTAATTAAGGTAGGTTTCCGTTTGCCCCCAGCGCAGAAGGGTCCGAAGTGAGGCCGCTGAGCTCCCAGAGGGAGGGCGCTCTGCAGGTTTCAAGGACTTACCAATAGGCCGCAGGCAGTGAAGGGTATTTAATGTTTCGTTTGCCTTAGTTTCCCACGTTACCATGGCAAGGACTTAAACCCCTTTCCTGTGTGCTGGGGGGGGGGGGGTAGCCAGGAGTGCCCGAGGGTGTGTGTGTGTGTGTGTGTGTGTGTGTGTGTGTGTGTGTACGCCCGCCTGCACAGGTGTGTGTGTGGCCCAGCCTGTATTGCTCCCTCCTCACCTTTAGGCCTAGGGGCCCAGCTCAGAACCATCATACAATTAAGAACTGCCTGGTGCCTTTAAGTGTGTTTTATGTTTCATATCATTACTTTTTTTTAATGTTTTATTTAGTTTTGAGAGCGAGAGAGACAGCATGAGCAGGGGAGGGTCAGAGAGAGGGAGACACAGAATCGGAAGCAGGCTCCAGGCTCTGAGCTAGCTGTCAGCACAGAGCCTGATGCGGGGCTTGAACCCACGAACCATGAGAACATGACCTGAGCCAAAGCTGGATGCTCACCCGACTGAGCCCCCAGGCGCCCCCCATATTATTACTTTTAAGTTTTGTAGCTGTTGCCTGTCAAATCATTGTAGAAACGATGTGCCCAATAAGGTGATGCCACTCAATGTGGAAGGATTTGGAAAAGATATAGATTTCACACGGGATGGTCCTCCTCCTCCCTCCTCCTCCTCCTTGCTAATGTAGCCTCAGGGGCTCCCATCGCTGTACTTTTTCCCTCCGATGTGGGGCAGGACACCCGGGAAAGGGCAAGGTCCTTCCAGGCAGGAAAGACAAAAAAACCCCTCTGAATTTGGAAAACTGGACTCTTGATCATGGATGCTTTGGGGGGGGTATCAGAAGTGGGAAATGTGAAACTGAATAAAGAAAATCTCACTTAAAGGGGCGGGGGCTCTCGTGCAGTCAGATTCTCCAGCTGCAAACCCCACAGGAAGGCTCCTTTTTCACTATCCCGGTAGGAGGAAAACAACCATTTCCTCCTCCCCTCCCCCAGTAGCCCAGCCAATGAAACCATCCCACCTCCTTTCTTCCAATAGACTTTCTTTCAAAGCTGCCCTTCGGCTCCCTCCTTCTCTCAAAAGTAGAGTTCCTGTCCTTTGTTCCGTGGACCTGCCTGTGATTTTACCGTGGCTTGCTTGTCCCAAATAATACTTCTCCGCTATTCCCGAATAAACCCATTTTGCTGGTAGAATAAGTGCCTGTTTTATGGATACGGTGGACAGAGGGTTCGTGCCTCTGAGGTCTGTGAACCAAGCAGGGAAAGCCGCTGCGGTGGGCAAACCCGAAGGGCTCTGGAAGATTCGGCCGCTGGTGCGCCAGCTCCGGCCAGGGGATCGGCCCGGGTTCCGCGCCGGCTGCGCGCCACCTGCAGGGGGCGGCGGGCGAGGGCCTCCCGCGGCTGTGACGGCGGCCCGGGGGCCGCGGCGGGGCCCGGGGCGCGGAGGGGGGCGGCGAGCGGGGCTTCCGGGGCGCCGTGAGTCAGCACAGGGGTGGAGCGGGCCGGGGATGGGCGGGACGGCCCTTATAAGGCTGGAGGCCGGGCGGCGAGTGAGCTCTGCAGCCTGCGCCGCTTCTGCCGCCCGCGCTCGCGCTGTAACCAGTGAGTCCCGCCGCCGGGGCCTCCGGGGGCGCTTGAAGGGGCCTCGCATTGCTCCTGGCCGGAGGCCGGACCCCAGTTTCGGGCCAGCGTTTCTGGAAGGCCCTGCACCCCCACCCCCACCCCCTTTCCCTACCCCAGCGCCGGGATGGGGATCCAGGGGACCCACGATGCCTGCAGCGCGCGGTTGGGGATGGGGGAGGGGGGCGGGGGCGGCGCCTCCAGCGCAGAGACCTGCTCCTGTGCCCCCCCCCGGAGCGTCCAGAGCAGCCAGGGGACCCCAGGGAGGACGGACGGGTGCTCTCTCCCTTCCGTAATATCCTCCCAGACTCTAACAGACTTCTCTCCATCCGCTCCAGTGCCGCCCTACACCATTGTCTACTTTCCCGTTCGAGGTAGGGGCGCGGTGACTGGCAGCTGGGGGAGCAGAGGTTGGGGCTGCACACCCCTCGCCCGCCTGAGGGAGACCCCAAGGCCCCCTCCCCCAAACCACCCCCCCCGATCACGTGGGTACTGGCTGGGGCTTCCTTCCCTGGCCCCCTGCGCTCCCTGGGCTGGAATATCCAATTTCTTCCCCGTGGCCGGTTCCCTCCCTAGTGTCCATTGAGATTGTCATCGGACTCCCTGTCCCCATGGCCCCTCCCCAGGGTGCTTTGAGGCTGGGGTCTCTGTGCATCCCCCCACTCTGTCCTCCCCTCCCCCAGGGCGCTGCGAGGCCATGCGCATGCTGCTGGCCGACCAGGGCCAGAGCTGGAAGGAAGAGGTGGTGACCAAGGACACCTGGCTGCAGGGCCAACTCAAGGCCTCCTGTGTAAGTGGCTACGGTGCCCAGAGGGGGGTCAGGGGCTGGGCAGTGGGGGGCAGTCCAGCTCGGGGTCTCTGACAGAGCTGTGCCTCCCCCCCCCAGCTGTATGGGCAGCTCCCCAAGTTCCAGGACGGAGACTTCACTCTGTATCAGTCCAATGCCATCCTGCGGCACCTGGGCCGCACCTTGGGTGAGTTCGAGGCCGCATCAGCCAGCGTTCCCACCCACCTGCTTGTTGCCCCGCCTCTGAATCTCTTCCTTAAATCAGGCTGCCTGGCGACCCCTGTGGAATGGAGGAAGCGGAGGCACGAGGAGGTTATGTAACTTGCCCACAGTCAAGGGTGGGTCTGCCTACAGCTCTTGCCCTATGCCAGGCTGCCTCCTGCCGAGTTCTGAGTGCCCACCGGGCATCAGAACCGTCCTTCCGTCCGCATCCTCCTTCCTTCTCCCGGCTGCGCCCACAGGCAGCCACCTGGCCTGTCAGTTGCATGTCAGACCCCCAGTCATGCTTTTTGCGACTTTCTCCCCAGGGCTATATGGGAAGGACCAGCGGGAGGCAGCCCTGGTGGACGTGGTGAACGACGGGGTGGAGGACCTTCGCTGCAAATATGCCACCCTCATCTACACCAACTATGTGAGCCGGGGCGCCAGGGGTGGGCGTGGCCAGGGTGGGCGTGGCCCAGAGCAAAGGAAGGCTTGCCTCCGTCGGGCCTGGGAGGGCTGAGCTTCCTAGTGGAGGGGGAGGGGAAGGATCTGGAGCCAGCCTCTGGGAGTGGGCGCTGGCTCTTGGAGGTGCAGAGATTTCAGGTGCAGAAAATATACTGCCAGGAGCACATCTGGGGACCAGGTGCCAAGTTAGCAGGGACGAGACACGTGTGTGCCCGTGGGAGAGGGAGTGGCAGGAATTGGAACTGGAGGTGCAACAGCCCTAGATCTGGAGGGCCTCGGACTGGCTGGCTGGATCCGCCCCTGATGGCAGTGGGGAGCCATGGAGGCATCTAAGCAGGGCTGTGTAGGAACGTGAGATCTAGAAGCAGCTTCCAAGACTTCTGGAGTAGATCGGTGGGGAGACCACGGCAGAGGTGGAGAGGTGGGGGTGGGGTAAAGACGACTCCATTGCTGAACTGGACAGGTGCGGCCCTGGGGATAGGAAGGGAGCAAGGGAGCACTGGGGCTTCCGCCTGGGCGGGTGGTGAGTCACTGAAATAGGGCCGAAAGGAGGGGGGCATCTCAGGGCTGGTGCAGGGCTGGGGTGGGCTGCAGTGGGAGGGTCAGGTGGGTAATGTGCGGTGGTGTCTTTCTGGCAGGAGGGAGGCAAGCAGGACTACGTGAAGGCGCTCCCCGAGCATCTGAAGCCCTTCGAGACCCTGCTGTCCCAGAACCGGGGGGGCCAGGCCTTCATCGTGGGCGACCAGGTGAGCGTCTGGCTCTGTCCTGCCCCCCTGCACCACCCCCTTCTTGCAGATGGGAAGCGGGTGCAGAGAGAACACTGGAACCCGTTGCTCAGCCGAGACGGAGGGAAGGCCTCCGACCCCCAGGCCCCCGCGCTCCCAGCTCCTGAGCCCCTTCACGCCCCTGCCCTGCAGATCTCCTTCGCGGACTACAACCTGCTGGACTTGCTGCTGATTCACCAGGTCCTGGCCCCCGGCTGCCTGGACTCCTTCCCCCTGCTGCTGGCCTACATGGAGCGCCTCAGCGCACGGCCCAAGCTCAAGGCCTTCCTGGCCTCCCCGGAGCACACAAACCGCCCCATCAATGGCAATGGGAAGCAGTGAGAATTTGCAGCCCCCTCGGCAGGTGGTGGGGCTGCCTGCCTCCATTTCCCCAGGACCAATAAAATTTCCAAGCGAGAAGCAGTGCTGTGAACATTGAGTTTCCTGGGGAGGGGCTCTCAGACCCTCAACAGTCAGGGGTGAGGGAGGGGGTGAGGCAGCCAACTAGGATGCCTGAGTCCTAAAACACACAGACGTGTCTTCTTAGAGTCGTCAACCCAGCCCGCTGAACTCCAGGAACTGGAGTAAAGAGAGCGAAAAAATAAAAAAGACCCTAAGAGAAATTAACTACGGTTTCCTCCCCAGGGAAGCCCACAGTCTGGAAGGAGAGAAGAGGCTCACTTATATAAAATGCTTTCTGGTTTCAGCAGGGCCACCTGCCACAAGGTTCCCGCCCAGGCCAGCGGAGCGCAGGAGCTGAGGGGTCCCTGGTGAGGTTCTGCGGGGAGGAGCTGAGTGGGCAGCCCAGGCAGGTGGAGGAGCTGTCACTTCTGTTCCGGGGGCGCCCTGCCGGCTCTCCCCGGCATCTCTTGGGCGCGGGAGCAACACTGGGCGATCCGGACGGCTCTCCCGCTGCCTTCTCTCACCGTCACGTTCCCCGGCTCAGCCTGGGCGAGCTGGCGGTGCTGCGTCCACAGTGGGGAGAGGAAACCGTCACAAGGTTTAAGTGACTTGCTGATGTGTGAACTGACTATTCGTCGTGTTATGATCACGACGGGTTGAAAACAGAATAAGCGTCCAGGAGACTGGTGGTATCAAGTGCACAACACGAGGCGGGAGACTGTTAGCAAGACCAGGGAGGCCTGGCCCACGCTTCGCGGCTCACGGCGGGCTGGGACAGCGGAGTGGAGACAGCCCTCTTTGCAAAACACCTTTTTCTACCCGTCACCCAGGACATGGGAAAATGACCCCTGCCACGGGGAGGGGTCCTATGATGCATTCGGGTTGGTGGGCTGGGTGCAGGCTGGGGAATCACTCCTGGGACCGCAGCCAGTGCAAGACCCCAGCGCTGTCCTGCGTCCGGGACGGGTGATGGCGGCCTGGGCCCTGTGTAAGGACGACATGCCGCAGAGCCCCCGCTGAAGTGGGGCGACTGACCAACGACCCTGCGGTTTTTGGCATTTTAGGGCTCTTGTCACTACAGCGGAATCTGACCCATCCCGTCTGATCCGTCCTTTGTTCTCAGACTAAGGGACTCCGGTCACCTCCCAGCTCCGTCCTGCCTCCCCAGGTGATCGGGGAAGGGTTCTGAGACAGAGGGCTCTGGGACTGCCCTCCCCATGCTGAGACCTGGCCCCTCGGACTCCCCCAGACCAGACCTTGAGGGCGGCCAGTGACGGGCAGCTAGAATCCCCTCATTTGGGGGCAGAGGAAGGCCCTCAGCTAGGGAAGCATCTGGAAGCTGAAGGGCCCAGTTCTCTCCTTGGCTTGGACATTCAGCTGCAGGCCAGGAGGTGGAACAGGTAGGTGGGCCCTGTCTGAAGACCGTGGGCACGATTGGCGGCGCTCCTGGGGACAGTGCCTGGGCCTGGCCAGCCGATCTGGCCCCCGGTCGGGGGAGCGCACAGGAGGATTCAGAGCTAGGCCGGGCCTGCTCCTTCTGCCCTTCCTGGGGCAGCAAATTGCCCTTGCAACCTCGTCCGCTACGTCCTGCAGAGCCCGGCCCCGCGGCCCGACGGAAACTGGTCTGCCCT
This sequence comes from Mungos mungo, assembly GCA_004023785.1. Lineage (NCBI taxonomy): Eukaryota > Metazoa > Chordata > Mammalia > Carnivora > Herpestidae > Mungos > Mungos mungo. The sequence continues at coordinate 6,111 of PISW01001023.1, read as the reverse complement.
CCATCTTCTTCCACGTCACCACCTCCTGTATCTCTTCTGGGAGCCTGGCTGCCCTCTGTGGAAATAGAGAGGAGCAAGTGGGAGTGAGCAGCGCCATTTACTCAGTCTTGCTGGCGAGGGAGCTGGCTGCAGCCACTGGTGTTGGGCAGAGACCCAACAGGCAGGGACAGGGAGGGCTTTGCAGGGTCGGTGGGGGGAGGGAGACTTCAGCTGTGCCCTGAATGAAGCCTGGGGACACAGTGAACGGGCTCGCTAGAAGCGGGGTGTCCTGTGTCACCGCTCAGGGGAGCAGACGTGGCTTTTCCTGGTTGGTCTTACGTAGGAAAAAATAAAAACGAAGGGAGCTCTTGCTTATTAACAAAGCCCCGGACATCCTGGGCAATTGTCTGTCACAAGCCCTGCTGCCTGGCTTCCCGCATCGTTCCTAGAGATGGCAATCTGACGTCCTGCCCTGAGACCTCGCCGCCAGCTTCCTGGCTGGTTACTGCAGACAAGAGGCTGGTTTTCCGGGCAGGCTGTGGCAGATCGTGGGCTCCGAGTCCTGTTTTCCCACGTGGTCCGACCATCGTCTGTTGTGTACTCAGTCTCTCGTCTTTCTGAGGCCGGGGACCCCAGCCAGGCCCACTGGAAGCTCCTTCCATCCTGCAGGGAGCAAACAGGAGCCCGCACATGCTCTTTTTGAGGCTCCTGGCCATTCTGAGCCCCGGGGGGAGACTGGGCATTGGATCGCGAGGACCGGTCTGGGCCGATGGCCAAGACAGAGGTGGTGTGCCAAATGGCACCGGCCCCAGGACGCAGGCTACTGCAGGACCTGCTGCGCGGGCCCTGAGGCCCTGGGAAGTCACAGGAGTTTGGAGGAGGCAGGACTGGGGGGTTGGCATTGGGGTTGCTGGTGAAGAGGCTTAAGAGCGGGCCTGGGGGGATGCCTGTCCAGAGGATGCGGCCGTAGGAAACTCCGTAAGTCGGGGCTGATGACCTCCCTCAGCGGCTGTCACTGCAGCCCCTTCCCCAGCGGACCCAGTGTCTGTTAAGGGGGCGTTCAGGCATCTGTGTCACTAACAAAATCGGTGGCCCTCTATCTGGCCGTGTTCAGTGGGTGGGACTGGGTAGCCCGCAGCCCTCAAACTTTGAGACCCCACCACAGCCCTCCAAGCCAGCTTCTGAAGCGTGGGCGCGGAGGCCCAGGTGGCAGACTGCGGGAGTCCTCGGGGAGAAGTGGACACTGACATGGAGGGCTCCCTAATGACGGGGTCTGTGTTTGATAAACCCTCGACTTTCCTGCTCGCTCCCGAGACGACAAATATCAAAGGACAACAAGTAGTTGCTAGATGGTCGAGATAAATCAGTCGCTCACATGAAAGAGAGACAGTAATAAATGGGGCAAGAAAAAGGACTCAGAAAAGACAGGGAGCAGGCAGGTTGTTTAAGAAATCTTCAAATCAGCTTTAATCATTATCTTCAGGGACATAACAAAAGATATTACACCCAGGAGCTAAGAAAGGGGGGCTATTTAAAGAGTACTGGGGAGCTCTTAGAAATTAAAAATGTGATCGCAGAAATGAAAAATCTCAAGACGGAGTTGAAAACTATGCATGAAAATGGAAAAAAAGGAGATGAAGGGCTGGAAAGCTAAGAATAACAGGTTATTCCAGGAGGTCCAGAGAGAGAGAGAGAGAGAGAGAGAGGTTAGGAAAAAAAATCGTAAGGAGCAGATCGCCAAATGAATGATGCGGTAAGTTTTCCCAGGACTGAAGACCAGCTTTCGAGTTGAAAGGCACAACGGGTGCCGAGCCCATTGAAAAAAGCACCACAAAGCAGATCAGAAAATTCCAGAGTCCCCGGAAAGAAAATGAAGACCGTGCAAGCTTCCAGAGGGAGAAACAAACACCACGCACGAGGGTTAAGGACTCGGGAACGGCCCAGATGTCTTGTGATTTTGACACGTGTTCACAGATAGGCTCTTCTCCGGCATCTCCGTGCCCTCCTCGTGGCTGCCCGGATGAAGACGGCGGAAGGGACACTGTGGGGCTTCTTAGGCTGAATTGGAAAAGGTCACGCAGCTTTGCAGTTCCCTTTGAGACAACTCACTTCGGTCATTGTGCAAAAAGTCCAGCTACCCTGAGGCTGAGCCCACGTGAAGAGATCAGAGAGGATGGGGGGAGGGAGAGGTGAAGGAGAGAGAGAGAGAGAAACCCAGCCAGACCGTGAGCCATAGTTGTTCCAGACTCCAGCTCCTCTTCCAACCCGCCCAGGTGAGGGGAGAAGCCCTGAGTGGCCCCCACCACAAATGCCATCTGACTGTGGTCACATGAGACCCTGAGTAAGAACTGGGTGAGCCCATTCAACCCCCAGATTCATACTCTGACAAGGTGTGTCCTCGGAAGGTGGGGGAGAGGGAGAGAAGAGAACGTGATGAAGACACACGTGCCCCCTGCTGTCGAGACCTGGAAGTGACGCTCTTCACTTCTGCCCCCTTCAGGTGCCAGCGGGCTCTGCGCCCAGGAAAAGGAAATGAGTTTGTGATGTCTAGTCGGGGTCTCCCGTATACAATCACAGATGCACGCACATATGGGAAGTTGATATGTGATAGCGGTGGCATCGTGAACAAGATGGAAAAGAAGAATTATTTCGTATGAGTAAAAAGGATACGTCATATTGAGAAAAAGTACTGGATCCGTACCTCACACCATATAAAACAATAACATCCAAATAGATCAGTGGTTCTCAGTGAGTGTGTGTGTGTGTGTGTTTCTACCCCAGGTTACATGTGGCAATGCTGGAAACATTTTTGTCATCACAATTTGTGCGGTGCTCCTGGTACTTAGAGACGCTCTCAGATGTCATACAGTGCGCACAGGACAGGTGCCCACAACAAAGAATTATCCAGTCCCAAATGTCCAATGTCAAGACTGAGAAACCCTGAAGTAGGGTTTGTCTACATGGGATGAGAAAAATAAAATATTAACAGAAAAACAAAGGAAGAGACTTCTTCACGACCTTGAGTTGGGGATGAATGTCTTTCTTCTTTTTATTAACTTTTTTAATGTTTATTTATTCTTGAGAGATAAAGAGAGACAGAGCATGAGCAGGGGAGGGGCAGAGAAATGGGAGACACAGAGTCTGAAGCAGCTCCAGGCTCCGAGCTGCCAGCACAGAGCCCGACACGGGGCTGGAACTCACAAATCGCGAGATGGTGACCTGAACTGAAGCTGGACGCCCAACAGAGCCCCCAGGCGCCCTGGAGATGAATTTCTTCAGCAAGGCTCCCGGATGAATGAACTTTACTACATGAAAACTGAGGATTTCTCTTGCCCAATGACAGTGGTTGTTTATCACATTATCAGAAAATAAACTCAAAGGAAATATTTGCAACATCTGATGGGGGGAGGGAAGACCTGTAGTTTCTAATGTCGAAGCTAGAATTCCCACTCATCTCTCAGAATCCCCCCAAAGCCGCAAAGACCATGAAAAATCAATACACACGCTCCGCCCGTCACGAAAGGGGGAGACTTCTGACGGGAGGGCAGGTAAGAGCCTCCATACCCCAAACAAGAGACCCTAACATAGTGAGAGCTGATGAGAGGCCAGGGCTTTGGCGGCCGGAAACAACACATTTCAAATTCTATGACAGGAAGACAGGGAAGGTGGCGTCCTTTCAGCTGCTCTTGGGACATTGGTTGTAATAGCCACGTATCATGGCTTAGAGAACGTTTTAGAACATTCCAGAGGGAAAGAAGAGAAACAGAACAGACAACAGTCTCTCTTTATAAAGCCGTAAAAAAAAAAAAAAAAAAATCCAGGGAACCAAAAGACCCCTAATGCTTATAGCTAGCATAGTTATTAATGTATATATCATATTTATAAATCTCTGTACCTTTTTTAAATTTTTAATGTTTTTTAAATTTATTTTTGAGAGACAGAGAAAAACAGTGCGAGCAAGGGAGGGTCAGAGAGAGAGAAAGACACAGAATCCAAAGCAGCTCCAGACTTTGAGCCGTCAGCACAGAGCCCCACGCGGGGCTCGAACCCACGAACCGTGAGATCATGACCTGAGCTGAAGCCGGACGCTTAACTGACTGAGCCCCCCAGGTGCCTCTATCAATCTCTCTTAAAATGTCTCATGTCAAAGAAGAAATCACAACCCAAAATTGCAAAACTTCTAGCAAATTGTGATAAAGGAGTACCATATTTCAGAAACATTGGCCTGCTTGTCTCAATCATGCAAGTTTTAGAATCAGTCTTGCTGTCTGGTCTGGCAGCTTTTCTCCAACCTTGTTCTTCTAAACTGGCTTGGCCATTCCTAACCTGGCGCTCTTCTGTATAGATTTCAGCATCCGTTTTTCCCAGTTCCATGAAAAGCTTTGATGGGATTCAAGTGTCTTTCTAGGTTACTTTGGAGAGACATGACATCTTCATGATATTAAGTCCCCCCACCTGCTAAAGACCCTTGAGCCGCTGGGGTGCTCGCTGGAGGCAAAGAGCGTGTGGTATTCACGAGGAAGGAAGAAAACCACAAATACTGGTGACGGTGTCATGTCGTGTTGCGGCAACAGAGCCCCTCCCCCACCTCCATGTGTCCTTTGTGCCCCCTGAGGTTCGTGTGTTGGGAGGAAATGGTTTCGGTGAGGTGCACAGTGGTCACGGGGTGGGGGGGTGGGGAGGGGGGGAGACCGTGTGACAGAAGATGAACAGTTCAAGCTGTTTCCAATAATAAATGTTCAGTAGGTTTTTCTTTTTTCTTTTTGCTGATTAACAAGCAAGGGCGTGTCTAAAACCCGAGCCCTGGAGGGATGGGGAAGACGAGTCTCATGTTTCTGAAAGCTTGGGATTAGTTGAGGAGTGTGTGAACTCTTCCTCGTGTCTGTCACCCCAAATAGCCATCAAGGGCCACACTGGGCAGAGCAGAGACAAGAGCTTTTGTGTGAGGGGACAAAGGGGCCGTAGGCAGGACTCCAAGGGGTGACGTGGAGATGGGCAAAGGACCAACGTGGAGATGTCCCAGATTCCTCAGCCACATCTGCTGGGCACCTGAACGTGGGCACACTGCCAGGGAGCGGCCGGGATGGGGGGCTTATCCTGGCGCGGGGACCTGTGCCCACCTGACACCTGATGGGTCCTCCGTGGTGGAGGCTGCGGACACTGTCCCGTGCTCCAGACCCTTAGAAGCCAACGAGGGGCCTGACACGCTGGCAGAATGACAGAGTGGCCCTCACGCCAGAACTAGAGTCTACAGCGCGTGCGCGGCGTCCCGCGCCGAGGCCCGGGGAGGGAGGCCTGTGTTAGACGCACCACCGATTGTGCCACTGGCCTCCAATGCACTCGCCCCCCCCAACCCCCCCCAGCCACGACGGGCCGACCTCACTTCCTAGAGTTTGGGGAAAAAATAGGGAGATTTCTAGGTCAAGAGAGCAGACGACACCCTGAAATCCACCCTGTTCTTCTCAAACACATTCAAGTCAGAGAAGAAAAAAATGTTCATGGTTAAATGCCACACAGATACGAAATGGGAATTCGGTGTGCGCTTGAAATAAACCTCTGAAGGAAAAGCAACAAAAACAACAAAGGAACAGGAAGAAACCCGTAGCCCGGGGGCAGGAAGAAGGAACACAGCCAGGCTGGAGGCACAGGGCTTGGGCTAGGTCCTCAGTCTGTACGCATTGCTGGAGAACAAAGCTGAGAGGTCCCCGGGACGCAGGCCGGGTCTCCACCAGCAGCTCGAAGCAGGAGACCAGTAATGCCAGGTCCCAGACGGGGCCGACCCAGAAAAAAGGACGGGGCTGGGGAGGGAAGGAAGTAGGGATGGAAGCAGCACACTCTGTTTTTGTTTTAGTTTCATATTCAGCGGGAGGACGGATACATTAACTTCCTGAAAAAGGAATTTATGGATGACTGTTACAAATGTTAGGGGAACTGGGGCGCCTGGGTGGCTCAGTCGGTTAAGCCTCCGGCTTCGGCTCAGGTCAGATCCCATGTTCGTGGGTTCGAGCCCCGCATCAGGCTCTGTGCTGACAGCTAGCTCAGAGCCTGGAGCCTGCTTCCGGTTCTGTGTCTCCTTCTTTCTCTGCCCCTCCCCCTCTCATGATCTGTCTCTCTCTGTATCAAAAATAAATA